>JAGFPH010005158.1:53667-94455 GCA_018207615.1 Philaenus spumarius
TTTTTTTCCGTCTGTGTGACTTTTATTTGTTTAAAGTAATTTACTTACTTGAACATTGACGCGTTTCGGAACTTTATTCCATCCTCAGATTCTCGCTCTAGTGAGGTCGTTAGCACATTAAAATAAATAAACAATCAATACAACACAAACACATTTAAACGCGCACAATAACACATAAGATATACTCCGCGTGTGCAGACGGACGAATATGACCGGACACTAAGTACTTCGGACTGCTAATATGAATAACTTTCACGTAATAATTCTAACCATTGCATTCAACATAAATTAGCTGCTTTTAATAGCTTAACTTTCAATGTTTGTTTTTCTTATCTATTGCTATTGCCTTGTCGTAAATCAAGTTGGAATGGAAGTTCAAATGGTCATTTAACATGATTGAAATGGTCTGCTGCGTTCGGTAAGCAAAAAATCGTGAGGCTTGTTGATAAGGCTGTAGCTCATTCAATTTTTAAATTATCAACTTGAGACTTGGTATATAAATTGTTGTAGTAAATCCCATCTTGTATGTTTTGTTGTATTTGTGAGTGTTTCCCGATGTGGTATTTATACAATGTTGTTAAATTTGTACAATAATAATCACATTACATACAGTGTAATAATTTACGAATTTTGCATGGGCTTTATTGCTATTTAATACAGTATTTTTTCTTATTTTAGCAACCGCGAATATTTTAAAACGGTGATTACATATGTAAATACAGTATACGTTTTAGAAAAAAATTTTAAATATAAAACTTAAAGTTTAAATCATTTCCTTTCCAACGGCTGTTGTCTTTATGAGATTGGAAGATTTTTAGTGGGTGAAATATTCGATACATACAATCACGCGTTGCAAATTTGTTGTCGCGGCACAAAGTGGCTACTCAGCTGTGCAGTCTGTCGGTTTGTGGGTTTTAATTTTCTCAGAAACTAAAACAAACCGGAAAGCCACAGGTAAATGGTTGGATAAGTTCTTTATTCAGAAAAAATGTTCATTTTATTTAAAAATGGCAGACATTTTGCATAAAGAATACACGAAGGAATATGCAATATTTAGGGTCTATTACATTGCGTAAGACAATTTTTTTTTTTAGAATTCACATCCGTCTAAGCTTTCTGAGTTCAATATTGGCTTAGAGAAAAAAGGTCGTAAAAACAGCTTGATGACGACACAGCTGTTTTTGGTATGTCAAAATTAAAGCAAATGAACTTAAGGCAGTCCATGAGCGGAGAAAGTTCTAAACCTGGGTCCACTTATAAGCATGAAGAAGCTGTCCTGCGTTTTATTGTAGGGACTGGTACCCACTTTACAATCGTTGAACACCCAGACTTCATAAACTTGTTAAAAGTTTCTGGTGGAAATGCCCCACCCAACCGAAAGATTATAATGCGAAACTTGGAAAAGTCGTTCTCTGTGATGAAAGATACTCTGAAAGAAACCCTCCAGAGCGTCCCTTCAGTTTGAACCACGGCAGACTGCTGGACAGTATTTAGACGGTAAGTTTGGATTTTTTGTATATTTATGTATTTTAATTTAATGTTATATATTTTTTAATTTTATTTATATTTTGTTTATCTAAATCAAATTAGGGCTTTTTAAACTAAGTGTCTCAGCTACACCCATGCAAAATTTCTATGTTGTAGTTTTTGCAATCTGAAATAAAATAACAGACTGTAGCATACATTTGTTTTGATGTTTTCAGTTTTACGTGTTACCTAACCAGGGTAATTCGTGCTACGATTTTGATATAATTATTTATTATTGAATTTGTTTTTTAGGTCTTATCTTGTTATGACTGTGCACTGGCTGGATCCTTTAACCATAGAGCGCCAATCAAGGGGTCTAAGCTGCAGAAGAATCATGGACGACACACTTATGATGTATTGGCAGATTATATTGAAGGTATTCTCGACGAATTTGGGATCAAAAGCAAGACGACAATGATGATCACGTACAATGGCTCGAACTTCTTGAAAGCATTTCGGTGTGTGTTTATTTGATCTTTTTATGTGTTTTTTATCTATACATGTTTTGTAGTATTTTATTTGAAAATATCATGAATATTGTTTTCAGGATGTTTGGAGTTGCTAGTGCCAGTGACGTTCATGTGAGAGAGGAAGAGGACTCATGTGAAGGAGAGGAGGCTGATGATCATGTGGAGAGTGTTGTGGAAATCACATCATTGCTCAACACAAATGATGATTATGGACGTCTCCTCCCACACCACTGCTGTGACCTTCAATTTGCTGTCAACTGCTGATACAGAAGAAGCTTCGAGAAACAGCCCAGTTTAAAAGCGGACCAGCAGACACGTCTTTGCATAATGCCAGGCTCTCTTCAATAAACTAAACAAATCTTCCATAGCTGCTGATATTGTTAGAGGACACTTGGGTCAATATATTCTTGTTCCTGGAGCTACAAGGTAAGTGGCCTCTAGTCTATATTAAAAATTCATGTATTACTACATAATTGTTATAACAGGTTTGGATCTATAAAACAAACAAATGCGTAGGCTTCTAGCCTCTATTTTACTAAGCAATTCCAGGTCTCCAGTGTCCACACCGGTTTAAAACTCTTTTCATGTGCAAAACTTAACTAATTATTTGGAGCTTAGATTAAGGGATTTAAGGGGAATGCATTTCAATACTTTTTTTTTCTCTAGATGGAATTCATACTTTGTTGCAGTGGAACTGCTCAGAGCCAACGAAGACAAATCGGATGCACTCTGCAAAGACTTGGACTTGCCAACCTTTAAGAAACCTCAGGACATATAGTTTTTGGATGAATATTGCAAGGTAACTTGAATCATCTATTTAATCAATGTGTGATTGTTTGTTGTTGGTTTTTGTGTAAACGATATTCTTAGCATAAATATTTAATTTCTATAACATTTAATACCGTATCTAGGCAGTGTATTCTTGTAAAAATCACTAGTATAAAATACCAACAGTTTTGTTGACATATTTATATTTAATCATGACCAAGATATAAATAGGCCTAAATGAGGTATAACATATGGTTCATAGTATTTATCAATTCAATAAATATAAGCTTCTATTGATTATGCACATTTTTTCATGACCAAGTTATAATGCCTGCAAATTAATATCAATAGGTAGTAACAGAAAGATAAAAGAAAACACACACACACATATATATATATATATCGGACATCATACCCTAAATTTTTGTCTCTTTTGTTTTAGGTCATGGAACTAGTCGCTACAGCCCTGGATATCCTTCAGGCGGATAAAGGGGTTTATATTGGATTCCTTCTATTAACTCTCACTGTGGTGAAGACATCACTTGAGAATCTGCCAACATTACAATACTGCGAGCCATTGAAGGAGGCACTGCTCACAGGATTTGAAAAAAGGTAAATAAATATTTAAAACTATAATTTTAAATTAGATTTATATATATATATATCTGAGTTATTATGCAGCTTGATTCATTTCACCTCAAATTCTTGTGGTACAATCAGTGGCGGCGCTTCCATAAGGGCAGGTGGGCCCGAGCCCCACCAATAATTCAGAAAAAGAAAATATTAGTTCATTAAAATAAACACTGAATTAATATGAAAACAGCGCGTGAATATGTAAGGCAAAACATGTTTAACCGGCGACTGAGAGTAGAAACCAGGCGGCCGGGGCTGATTTCAAACTAGCCCTGGCGATACAGCATGTAGCTTAGCGTCAAGGATGGTTGACGTTACGCAGACAGTTCCCCCTTCCTGCCGGCTCTCATATTTTCATTGTAAGTGTCTCTCGGGCTTAGCCCCGATACAGTCTACGTGCAGCGACTAAGCGTGTTGTGCGTTACATTCTTCCTTGGTGACATTCGCGTGTGTTTGTGTACAAGTGCAGTGGACTATTATCAGCATGATTTTAACTCTAATGATTTATTTATGACTGTTTTTAGTAGGTACCATCACCATCACTATTTTCAGTATTGTAAGTAACAACGAATTTAAATGATGTGGACAGTTTACTTCGAACACAGTTTTTGACGTTACCATTGGAGCTAAACAAGCAAATTAAAGAGTTAGGCGCAAAGATTTTAAGCTTGTTGTAACATACCCAAAGCAAAACAGAAGCTTTTGTACCTCGTGGTTCGATAAAAAGTCGTGGTTAACTCCAAGCATTGAAAAACAAGCATTATTTTGTTTTTATTGTTTATGTTTTAATAATAATAATCATAAGGGCAATGATGATCTTTGGACAAAAATTGGCTGTAAGGACCTTAAACACTTAAGTGAGAAAATAAAAAAAATTATTTGTGCATACAAACAAACGGCACAGTCACGCGTAAATTTTTTTAAAGAGAGTTATTAACCTGAAACACTTGTTTAATCAAAATGTTATCACAGTAAGTACATGGAAGAATTTAAGGTATTTATGCATTCGCATTGGACAGGGTATGTGACGCGCCGGAAACGGGTGTGGTTAAATTTAGACGCTCGCCGTGCTCAGGTTTTTATTGCTCTTGCACAATAAGCCAGCCACTACTAGGCCGAAGTCACAACTAGCCCACTCAGTTAAAATGACTGCGCACCGCCACTGGGTATAATGAAACTAATATTAACAATGTATAAATGTTAATACAATTAATTTGAATAATTAGATATATATAATTCAACATTCCTTATACAACATGTTTACATGTGTATTTAATTTGTTATTAGATTTTCGAACTACTTCAGTGAACCTGAGTACAGGATTAGTGCTTATCTCGTACCTCTTTTCAAGTTCGACTGGCTTAAACCTGCTGAGAGAGTCAGCGTGAGGGCAGAGTTAGAAGTAGTATTAAAGAAGGAAGCACTCCAATCTCGGCAACCAGCTCCAGTATCAACATCAACACCATCTTATCATGCTCAGAGGAAACCCAGTAAAATAGAATCATTTTTTCAAGTGTTATCAAACTAAATGATACAACTAATACTCAAGAAGCATCCTCCATCGCAGAAGCAGAACTAATTAGATATTTGCACGAGACAAAAGAAGTCGGTCAGTTGTCCCCAATGATAACAAAACTGTTTGTGAGGTACAAAACCAGTGTGCCCTCATCACCCCATTGCGAAAGAATGTTTAGTGCTGCTGGCCTCCTCTTTACAGATAGGCGAGGGAGGATGTTAGACAGAAATTTTGGGAGGCAGTTGCTGCTAAAATATAATAAGTATTTTAATTAATAATTTGACTGTGTTTGTGACTTTGAGTAATTTTATTGCTTTGCTTTCATTATATTTTTAATTTGAATGGTTGTTATATTACTCTAACTGTGATTTTATTATTATATATCACTAAAATTTAATAAGTGTTTTAATTAGTAATTTGACTGTGTTTGTGACTTTGAGTAATTTTATTGCTTTGCTTTCATTATATTTTTAATTTGAATTGTTGTTATGTTACTCTAATTGTGAGTTTATTATTATATATCACTAAAATTTAATAAGTGTTTTAATTAGTAATTTGACTGTGTTTGTGACTGAGTAATTATTGCTTTGCTTTCATTATATTTTTAATTTGAATGGTTGTTATGTTACTCTAACTGTGATTTTATTATTATATATATCAGACTGATTTCAGTGATTTGTAATGTTACCTATGTTTTAAATAAAATATTTTTGAGAATTTTTTAGTGTTATTTTGACTGGAAACCTTATGTCGTGCCGTATTTTAACTTTTAACTTTAATCAGTTAATTTTTTTAACTTTAACTTTAATTAGTTCATTTTTCAGACGTTAACTTTAACTTTAATCAGTTATTTTTTTCTGGCATTAACTTTAACTTAAATCAGTTAAATATTTTGGTTAACTTTCCCAAGTCTGAGGCAATTTTACACGATTTATATCGAAGATGTCTGTAAACCCTTGTGATTGGACAGTCTTCAACCAACGAACATCAAATTTGTCAACCGAGATAACACCTACAATATCATATGTTTTGACAGATATCTTTTCACCATTTTGTAGAGAATAGTTTGATCTTTCTAATAGTGGGAAGTAAACTAGACATAACCAGCAGTGGAAAGTACATAATTAGGACAGTCTCGTGAGACCCTCTAGCGCGTGGGTTCCCATATGGCGTGGGAATTCATATGACACTTCCTGCGACCGGGGAAGTTTCATAATCATTGATGTCATTTTGTTATTCAAATAAAGATAACTCAAACACTCTTGTGAACTAAGGAAAGACAAGTATACCGTTCTTTTCTTTGATTTATCCTCTACACTTTGTTATAATAATATTTTATTTTTGGGCAAAGAATATATTAGTAAATTACGTTTCAAACTAGGCCTAGTTTTTTTAGCAGTCGTGTATTTGGAACATAAAAACTGGTTTAAAAAAAATAAGAAATTTGAAATTGTTAAATGTTTTTGTACAGTTCTATTTAGAACTAAATTACAAAACGTTTTTACGCTTAGGAAAAAATTACAAAAATGTTTACTACTTGTTATGTAAGCCTAAAGTTGAACTTTTTCCTTTCGTTACTGAACATTTTTTGTTTCTTGAGCTAATAACTTTTACAAATTTACATCAATAAATTTTTTAATTGCATATATGATTTCTTTGAACCTTTCTCTGCAAAAAAAGTACAGAAACCTTTTGGATTGGGATAGAATTACTATTTTTGGCGATTTTTTAAAAATATGCTTGCAAAAACACTAAAAACCGACTCGCCAGTTTGAGCTATAACCAGGGCAGGTCTAGGGTTAAATCTTATACCAGATTAGTACTAACCAATAAGATAAGCTCAATGCAGGGCCCTAGAGGAAGCTACATACCAAATTTCATTCCAATCCGTTGAGTTGTTTTTGAGAAATCATGATGAGTCAGTGAGTGGTATTTGGCTTTTATATATATAGATTATTATAGTATGATAATGCAAATTTTAAAACGAAATGGAATCCTAATAATCTACTATGGTTTATAAAACCATCATAAAAGTTCCTCTAAAATATGTACTTTTGGGCCAAAAAGCTTACATCAGTGGAACAATTAAGTGGCTAAAAACTAGAAATAGCAGTTAAAAGCAAACCTAATAATTTTACAAGATATGATGTACACATATTTCCTTAGTTTTGATGTGAAAATAAACTCTTGAAATCTTGAAACTGCGTGTAAAAGTCCACACCATTTATTTATGGAATTTTCATCTAAACTTCCTTTTATTTCAGTGAAGCAGATGTGCTAACTGGTTGGTGGAGGGAGGAGGAATGGAGGGCAGATGTAAGGTATGCTGGTGCTGTCTGTCGATCCATAGCTATGTTTCATAAAGCTTCAAAGCAACACAAGATTCCTTTAAAGTATATAAGTAATGACAACGCCTTTTTAAACATACCTCCTGCATATTTTACACAAAGAACATTGATTACAAGGTACTTACTGCATTATTATGGTAGAGAGTGAATGAATTCACAGTAATTGGAGCTTAGGCTAGTTTGGATATTTAAATGTACGTAGGATCCATACATTGTTTTGCAAAACATCATTAAAAGTTGTTAATGATGTTTTTTGTCTTTTTCTTGCGAAATTCATTTTTTGGCGTTGACCATATATTCTTCTGGTATTAAAAATTTCTGTTGATATATATATTTTATCTCAGAGAATTTTTAAGACGTGGTAAAGTGATGGATTTCCTTCATTACAACACGCGCCTAAACATGTCACATCGAACCCAAGATCTTCTCTACCGCTCATTGACTATTTGTTCTTACATTTTAAAAAGAATCATGTGGACAGTGCCATGATAATGATGATGATAACAAAACGGCCATGCTGCAATGGTTGGTGAATCAGACGGCAGATTTATATGAGGATGGAATTCAGAAACTGGTTATATGATAAGTGCCTTAATATTGGTAATGTTGGAAAGTAGATTAAAGCATGGTGTAATTAGATAAGGTGTGCTACTCGGAGATCTGCGCATTTCTCCAGATGACGTCACGGCTCGAACTAAAAATGCAGCCTTTCACCCAAACTGCGTTCTCGCATAAGCGATTCAATAAAGGTCTTACAAAGTGAATATTTTTGGTTTCTGTATGAAACGTGCTTTCCAACAGTACGAGTTTAACAATAAAAATCTGAAATTTACTATTTAAAAAGTGCAATTAAACTTTGTCATCTAAAAATCGTGTATTGAAATTTATGACCTGTGGTGGAACTTTTTTATTTTGAAGAAAGGAACATTTTTTACATTACCACTGTATTTAAAAATAAAAATAAATAAAATTTTGTTATTCTTGTATTTTTTTTGTGTGACTAATGGTTTAGGTAGTATATTGAAAAGAAACTGGGAAACCAAAATCGCGCAAAGTCAGTATTGAAAAGTTTCTCGCTCACTACAGAACTCCGTTTATTGTTGTGCTGTGTTTGTCAAACTGCCATTAATTTTTGGCAGAGAAAAATATTTGAGATTGGAGCACCGGAAATGCGTTTCCGGTTTCGTCTGCCGAGCTCTGATTGAATTTTGTTGAAACTATTCCATCAAGGGCAAGCACTTAACCATCGACCTGGTTTGATATCATATTTGTGTGGTACATTCATGGAACAATAATTTTACAATAATAATAACATTCATTTGACTGAGGTAGACATTCAGGTGATAAAAAGATAAAAGATATAAGAACGCAAATAAACATCAGAATTTTAAACAGGGAACATCGTGGAAGTGGATAATCATCAGTGGCAAAGAAACAACTATTCAAAAAGTTGAATAAAATATTGTAAGAATGGGAAACTTGAATTGAACATGAGAACTACAATATTTCTTATAAACTGTTGAATAACTTAATATAATCATGTAAAGGATTTATAACATGTTACATAATTGATCAATTTTGAAACTGTATTTTCATTAGATATAAAGCCTACAAGTTTAATATTGCGTTTAAATGTTTTCTTTTGTACACAATTATATTTTTGAAATAGCATTGGCCAACTTGTTTTTAATGAATTAAATTAAGAGCATTTCCTTAATTTGTTGTATATTAATTTTCGAAATACAAAAGAGCATTGCTAGTAATTGCACTGTTCACCTTTCCAAACATAGAACTCCCAGTTTTGTTAGCATCAAACCCTCAGTACAGCTCACGCATAACTATGGTTTAAAACTAAAGGCATGTAGTTTTTTTTTCTATGACTCATATCAAAAAGATTTTCATCCCGAATCACCTTCATTTTATACTCTTTAGATTGGTGATTTCAAAAATGATGCGAAATAAATAGTAAAAAACTTTCCCACTACAAATAATTTGCACGCCATTAGAAATAGTTGTTTAATTTCAAATAAGATTAAAGGTTGATTATTTTCTAAATTTGAATATATAATTTACATCGTTATAAACTACATTTAATAAACTTTAAAACGATGCCAAATTAATAATTTTTAAATGAGCGGAAGTGAGTGTAATCGCAGTTTGTGCAAACGCTTACAATTGTACTCGTTGCGGTGGCTGGATTTCACCAGATGACGTCACGGCCACATGCGCGGTAGCACACCTTATCTACTTACACCATGGATCAAAGTACAATCTTTCAAGTAAAAATAATGTACTTTATATGCTTTATATCAAAATAGTACTTATTTAAAAATACAGATATTTACATGCTACTTAATATTCATGTTTAGATTTATTAAAAATAACACTATGGGGCATTCTCATGACCAGTTTATCAGAAAACCTGTGTACATTGCAATGGCAATGCTGGCATATCTTGGTGGTGATGAAGTAAAGACTGTTGTTCAACCAAGAAGTTCAAAGTAAGTTCAAGTTACCAAATTATTAGTAGTTCATAGTAAAGGGGTAGCTAGTAGTGATGGACCTAGAAATTGGTTTAGAGGACTTTTTCATTTCAATGTCAATGCGGATAATTTACCAAACTGGTGCACTTTTAATATTTTGTGTTATCTTTAAAAAGTTACAGTAACATATAATAATTGTATTGCTTTCATTTGATTACAAATGCCTACAATATTGTAAGTGTACGGTATACAAACTGTATTACAATAAATTACAAACTGTACAAGTAAAATAATATATGCATACAAATCTGTGATATAATTTCATACAGATTAAAATGAGCTACACATTACAAATAGAAATATATGTTATATTAAGTAGGAAGCCACTATTTAGTTAATAGTAAATTTGATTTAAAATAAATTAATGTCTTAAATGAAAAGTTCATTGCACAATTTTAAGCTACACCAATTTTAAAATCTGTAATCATGGCAAATACAACATACAGTATTGTCATACAGTTCTTCGGATCATAAGGTTTGGCTTCATCGGTATACACAAAAAATATACAATTTAAACGAAATCAATACTGGAGTGAGCTTTTGAGAATTTGTGTTCATAATTAATTTAGAATCAGATTGTAATTTTCTTTATTTGAAGGTAATACAATACAATATTTTATTATATTTAAAAGTGTTTAAATGGGGACTTTATTTGATGAGAAGTGTACATAACTTCCTTGAGGTTGTGTAAAAATTAATAATTATTGTTCCTTTGTGTCATTTTTACTTATTATTAGCTGAGTGATATATTCTGGTTGGTTGAATTACTTCTACAAAATGTCTTGGAATCTCAGCCTTTTTTAGTATTCCAACTACAAAAACATCCATGGTCTTTTAACGGATTCAAACCGGGATAAAAAAAAAATATTTGACATAAAACACTGAAATGTTCCATTATTATTCCAAGTTATTTTGCCTGTAGCCCTACTTGATTGTTAATAATTACAATAACCTTCTTTTTTTTGCGATGTTCTCGAACAAACTTATTAATTATATTCTTGTAGTTTCTTCTTTTTTCTACATGACGCGTTTCGACTATTTATCAGTCATTATCAAATTTACATAATAGAGATCATATAAATACAAACACAACACAAACCAGGACACATTCAAAATAAATACATTTAAAAAACATGTGCGGTTGGTGAAAATAAAAAAATATATTGCCATTAAAAAAATGTGGAAAAAAAAAAAATGAAAGGACCCCGACCAGTTCAACAGTAGTGGTGTCTATTGAATATCATGCGATGATTGCCCAAAGGCATATATAGAGCAAACCGGACTCGCTTTCAAAATCCCCCGCTTCAAGGAGCACATTCCTTCTTCTAAATTAAACGCCCTCAAGAAAATAGATTCCTAATTCGCAGAACATCTAATTGATACCAACTACAAAAACATTCACATTAGCAAAAATCTCAAAATTCTAAATCACTGCAAAAAAGGTCCTTTAATGAATGCAATAGAGGAATTTCGTGTATTCAAAAATTATGTTTCTCCTCTTATATATGTATACACTTTAAATAATAATGTTCTATTATTTAAAACAATTTTACTTTAGGCAGTTTATATTCTTTTATAAGCAGAAATTAAAAAGTTTTTGAAATCATTTAGCAAAACAAAATGGGTTAGGTTTTCTTTCCTTTATAGTTAAATCTTAAAAAAAAATTGGTTTGATGGTTCACGGAACTACTAATGAAAATCATTACAGTTGAATTTAAGTTTTTTATTGACATCTTCTAATGAAACATTCTGTTTGTTTTATAGATTATCTATATTAGCCTCCTGCAGTGACAAAATGGCAGAATCTATGTCTTGGTCATGTGCTGTTCTCTTAACACTAAATTCACATTTGGAATTAAACACTTCTATAACGTCTTTGAATATTAAAATGAAATTTCCTAAGGAAGCAGGTATTTACATTATTTTTATTTGTCTAATAAAACAGGAACAAATGGATGCTTATTGTTATTATTTTTTAGTAAAAGTACAATGAAAGAATACAATATTTTTCTCTTGTTTAAAGATCGGTAATAATTAATAAGTCATATTTAATCAAATGTTTCTCTTATGGATAACTTATGTCTTGCAACATATAACTATACTGAAGCATATAAGAGTCAGGCATAAGCATAAATGAACTATGAAAAGATATAACGTTTTGTTGAAACTTACCAGTAGTCCAATAGTAAATTTTTGCCAAGTAATTCACAACGGCCATTACAGCTATTCAGCCATTTGCAAGTATTCAGGACCATTGTCCTTCAATACCGATTATATATGTATAGATTAAAAAACATGCTTTTACATAAGAGTAGCAATCAACAAAATAATCAGACTTTTAACAGCTGATTAAAATCATCAGCTTTAACAATTAGCCGATGTCAATCTAAAGAAATGTGAAACATTATTACCAATTCCATTTGCATCTTTCCCTCAGCCTCTTTCTTTCCAGGAGTGCTATCATGACTGCTCTAAAAGTAATTTTGTAAATATTGGTTTTACTTCGTTATTTTTTACCCCTTGTAAATTACCATGCTTATTTTATAAAAAATAGTAGCTGCAGAAACATTTTGTATGTTCTTGTTATGGATTATTATTATGACTTTGTAGGGGATAATCAGACAGACTTTCACTCAGACTTGAGCGCAGCTGACTAAACCAACGAGTAACGCATGGTATCATGTGTCATCTTCTTCTGCAATAAGATGGTGCATGAGTTGGGAACTAATTAAGTAGTGTTATGACACATTATTAACTAATATTTGAACAATTAATTATTAATTTGTGCTAATGATCCTATAAAGCAGATTTGAAAAAAATGGAATACAATAGAACATTGTTAATTAGGATTATCTGGGAACAGATCCAGTCCGGGTTAACCAGAGAATGGGGAAAAGCAATAATGAGGCCTGAAATTATTTACAAACCAACTCTTTCACCACAAAAACAACAAATGGTATACCATCTAGTATTTCCAATTTATCATTTTTGGTTTTATACCGATTATCTAAACTGTCCTTTGAAATAATTTAGAAACAAAAGTTTACAATATTGTTCCTATTTGTCTTCCAATCAGAGGCTTACGAAGTCATTACTTTGAATTCAGAAGTAATCTTCTTCAACGTTTTTGCCTTTATGCTTCCACACAATGCTTCCATTTTCCTTCCTACCGTCACAAAAACATTTTTACACATTGTAGCCATTGCGAAAATTTCACTATACACAAATCGCACATTGATAACAAAGTTTGTGTGATAACACAAAAGCAATTGTGTATTAAAAGTAAAGTGTACACGAGACAATTACAGTAGAGTTGTGTGACTGAAGTGTAGCTGGTGATGACTTATTGTCTTGCCTTGTTAAACAGACAGTACAGTCCCACTGTGTAGTTATACTGATGCTTACAAACATAATGCAAATTGTTTTTTGTTGTTTTATACTCAGCATAACTTTTAAACTTTCTTTTCCAAACCGGTCCGGGTTATGCGGAGATCGGGATTAAAGAGGGCCGACTTACATGAGTTTTACTGTACTTATATTTTGCATATAAAAACTATAGCTGATACAAACTTTTTAACAAAATTATAAAAATCTTGTTTTGCCTTTATTCTGCCACTGTATATTGTGTTTTGGTCCTATCACCTTCATTGGTTCCCATTACTAATTGTGTAACTTAATCTCGCTGTTAGTATTGTTATTTTTTCTCTGTTATATTGTTAACAACCAATATTTTTATTCGGTGTAAGAGTTTATGGAGTTTAGAAGTGTTTGAGACACTTATATTGTAAATTTGCTTCTGTATGTTTTTTTTTTGTATTTGTATTTTTTCATTTTTTTCACTTTTTCTTAATCTTAACTATTTTGATGTTGTTGGCAACACTGGCGGCTTCAGGGGGGGGGCATGGGGGCCATGGCCCCCCCCGAGAACCCTGAGGTTTTTTTACGGAAAAGAAAATTACGTTTTACAATATTACAACGTTTATACTGATATCCTTCTTAATGAATCGTAATGAAAACTTAAACTGAGTAAATTACATTTTTAATCAGAATACCTTACACCCTCGTACTGCAGACTGCTCAATTGAGTAGTCTCAGCGCTTGGCCTAGGTCTCACACTACTCAATTGACAACTCTACTTTGTATTAAGTATTTCACTCACTAAAAATCATCTAATCACAATAAAACAAAAACCGTTGGAAAGTAAATGACTTAAACTTTAATTTTTTTATTTACAATTTTGTTCTAAAACGTTAAAATTGTAGTTTTCTGAAAAGCTAATAGCGTGCGAATAAAACACAAAAAATTACTCAACTTTGTCACTTCTCTAAAGCTCAATATAGCTCAACAGATATATTTTGACAATAAAATAAAGATACCTTTGGATTCGTCAAGGTTTTAATTTACTAAAACTGCCTTCCAATCAGACGTCACTATTATAGTTTCGAAAATATTAAAGTTTCTGTAAACCCTTGCAATTGGACAGATTTCAACCAATAAAACAGCTTATTTTGCATTCGAGATATCTCTTACAATTCGAATTATTTAAATAGACTTGTTTATATCTATTTATAGACCAAAGTTCAATCTTTCGTTTGGTGTAAAGCAAACTATATTTACTCTTACTCTAACGGTTTTGTTCGTACAGTGCTGAGAAATACTGTCAAATGGGAAATTCAAAACTCGACTTTCTCACCCTCCCGAAGTGGCACTTCCACAGTTTTTCACATTCGTGAGTGAGAGGTTTATTTATTTGGTCTCATTTTGTGATTCAAGTAAAGCAGTAAAGCTAATTCAAATACTTTTATGAAACAATAATTTACACTTATACAGTTCAATTAATTCTTTGATTTATTCTCTACACTTTGTTATAATAAATAATATTTCATTTTTGGGCAAAGCATTTATTACTATTGTTTATGTCCGCCATACCGACTATTGTTTGTTAAATAAACTTGCTGAACTTACCGTCCAATAGTCTAACGGTAAGTTCAGCAAGTTTACATATATTACTACTCAAACTAGGCCTAGTTTTGTTAACAGTCTTGTAGTAGGAACGTAAAAACTAGTGTTTTCAAAATAGGAAATTTGAAATTGATAAATTTATATTTTCATAAAGTTTTTTTAGAACAAAATTACAAAACTTTTCTACATTTTGAAAAAAATTACAATAAATGTTTACTACGGTACTGTTTATGTAGGCCTAAAGTTGAACTTTTTCCTTTCATTACAGAACATTTTTTGTTTCTTGAGCTAATAACTTTGTCAATTTTACATCAATCAATTTTTACTAGCATATATGAATTATTTGAACCTTTTTCTACAAAAAATCTATGGAACTCTTTTGGATTGGTTTATAATTACTATATTTGGCAAATTTTTGAAATTATACTTGCAACACGCACCGAAATGTCTTGGCATTGCAAAAAATTAACATCGACAGTTGTAGGGAATAGTTGCTTTACCTTGAGGTAGCGCAGAGCAAGTGCTTGAGCTTGAGCAACTATTAAGATTGCTATTTTATCTTAACGGGAGTTAAGAAATAGATAAGGCCTGAAATTGCAACCCGTCGACTCAACGACTTAACAAACGCAAATAATTTTTTTCATGAATTTTGTTTTCCGTTCTCTTATATATATAACATGTTAATTTAAGGTTGAGAAGACATTGATTTAATGATTTTAAAATGGGTATTAATTAAATTTATTTGTAGAATATTATGAGCAATGATGAAATATGTATAAGAAACTAACTTCTGATTTTGTGATTTTCTCCAGAAAACTTGTCTCTAAAATTTTACATCAAATTCTACTATGTTTTAGTAAAATACATTTAACTTTAACGTACAAATTAATTTTTTCGTTACTCAATCAGTAATAAGCAAAATTTTGACAAAATATTATAAATTTAATACTGCATTTATTGTAGGCTCATTGCTGTCCAAACATTGTAATTTTCTAAACTAATTATTAAGTTTTATGATTTTTTCGCCTATTTTTGGTTCCTTGTTCCTTTTCATTTTTTTTAATGATGCTTCTTGTTTTTGTTGTTAGCGGATAACTTTGACTAAATTCCATGGGAAACAACAATGACAAAACTGGTTTATGACTTACAAAACTTATAATTGTGAGGTCATTAATTCACAAACTTCAGATGTGGTTAGGCTTTAAAACGCATATTGTGAACGTGGAATTCTAAAAAAAAATCCGGGATTCCACTGTTTTCCTGGGGGGTATTTCAGACCACCTGGGTAGGTGATGGCCCCCCACCCCCCCGAAAATCTGCTCTGAAGCCGCCACTGGTTGGCAATTCCTGTTATAATTGGCTGGATAAATAAATAACAGATTGATTAGTCTGTTAGTTCAGTGTATTGAGTATTTGGATGGTTATATTTGGTTGTTTTTAATAATAATTTTGGTAAAATTTAAGAGCTGTTGTTACAAAATCCTTGGCACACAAGTCAAACTAATTAAAAACCACGTTACAGATATAATGTACTACACATATCTTCTGGACAATAACTGGCCTCACCCCTTTGCTGTGTACAATGAAGCAGGCAAACCCTCGATGCCAAATAGGAAATTGTTGAAACAGATGCGAAAAGCAGAGGTATGTACAATTGGTACATTATTATGAAATGTCTCATTTCAAGAATGTACAGTAACATTTACATGATTTATAAAAAAAAATCTACAACAGTTTTATTAACAAAAAATAATCCACTGTAATTTTTAAATCTACATTATAAACTTTGTTCTGAAATAGAAGTAAACAAATTTGTGTTTCATATCTTCATGTGTTCAACAAAATAGTACATCTTTACAATTTTAAATTATATTATAATAGAAACAGATACCCTTACAAAAATATTTACTTAAACAAAAATAAGACAAACAGTGCAAGCTTGGTGCTGCAGTAAATACAAACTTAATTAAATATGGCTGTAGTTTATATCCTATAGCTACTTAACAAAGTGTGTTTTTGTACACTCACAGCAGTGTCAAACTAAACTACATATGCTCAGCGTCAAGTAATTATACCTCTTTGTTTTTACTTTTACTGCATATGGAAAATTTTGATTGTTGTGTTTAAAGTTGTGCTGGTCTTGGTGGCAAATATGTAAACTACAATACTATCTGAAATATAAAAAACGTTTGTCAACTAGATTGTAATGTTAACATGTTTTGTTTAGTAAAACAGATCTTTTTAAAAACTAAAGCACTAATTTGAAATGTAGCTGTAGGAAAAACGTTGTGTGAAATGCGAGTGCAAAGTTTACTTAGTCACACTCAATAAACTGTATTTAATGCGACAAACTCACCTTTGTACCCTTGATACACAAATAACTATAACAGAAACATGATCACGTAAAATACCAAAACAGAATACCGTAGAGCCCCGCTATTCCGAAAATCCACCTATTACGAACAGAGTTCAGAAAAAATACCGATTTTTTAACATTTAAACAGGAGAAACTAAAAAGACGTTCGTGAAAAAACTTACATTTATTGTTATTTAAATATTTATAATACATAGAGCCTAAGCTTGATGAAAATGCCTGAAACCAAATTGGAATGAAAGCTGGGGTTTTCCATCCGTTTTGCAGGAAGGAAGCTACAGAAACAAGCGTCCTGTGAAACGGATACCGGGTCCTTCAGAAAGAAGGATGGATTAGATACAACAGGTAGGCAGTAGTAGTGTTGTTGTCACCTGCCAATTGCGTTCATCCGTTTTTCTCCTTTGTTTTCTTTATGTCGAATGTAGGTTAGGAATTTTATTTTTTCTCGATTTTTTTTATGACGAAGCGGTACTAACGGACAGACTGCGAGATGACAAAAAGAATAGTTCGATCAACCTATCCCTTTACTTCCGTTTTTAGAAAGAATTGTAAAGAAACGAAAGGAAAAAACGGATGGTGTAAACCTTTACTAAGGCAAGGTCAAGAGCATTTGCGTCTACTTATGATGTGAATTCAGTTTGAGCGTTCACATCCTCCTCGCTTTCTTCCTAGCCGATCAATGCTGTATAGAACTGAGACTAGCAGATGTCCCCGCACTTAATTTACGCCTTAACAAGTCAATACGTTGATATTATTCATGAAATCCACCTATTCCTAATTCCCGCTAAACCAAACAGTGTGCGGTCTCAATTAGTTCGGAATAGCGGGACTCTACTGTACCTACAAAAATTCGTACAAGATATGGCAAAAACAAAAAAACAATTCTATTCATAGAGAATAATAAAAACAATTGAACTCTGCAACAAAAAACTCAATTTAAATATATATTTATTTTGGAAAAAATGCATACAAATCATGAAAAGGAAGTGAAATTAACTATCCCAAAATAAGCCCGAGTCATGGTTACCTTTTATGTTCTTAGTAGCAGACAAGTAGATACAAATTCAAATACAAAATTTCAAATCCTTTGCATGGTATAGAGAAACAATGTAAATAAGCTGTAAAAGTGCCATCAGAGTGTTTGGAAAAACAATACTGACATAAATACGATATCTATAAAGAGAAATAAAATGGAAATAAATATAATTTTATCAAGAAGAGAGCTGGGAAAGCGAGCTGAAACAAATACTATTTTTCAAAAGAGAGAGTTGGGAAAAATAAGACTGAGAATGTATTAATATTATTTGAACACAAGAACAACAAAAATGCCACACAACGTAGCTATAAAACATTCATCATCAACTGTTGAGAGAAGACAGTTTTGGACACAATTTTGGAACATTTTTAACAATGTACTTTAGCAATATTACTTTGTTAGTTAAATATTTTGTATTCTTATCAACAAGTTTTAAGTATGATTTTTAAAAATTTTTTAAAATTAATTTACCAACCTTTAAATGGTCTTGTTAATTTTCCCTCTACTGCTGCTGGGTCTTACTAGTTTCGACACATACCTCTGTCATTGTCGAAGACGAGCATTTCAGATGTGATCACATGACACAAAACACTACACAACACATAAAGTATAAACATGTAATATTCACCATTAAAGGGTTGTTAAATGATTAAAATGGGACATAGTTTTCCACACAAGTACTTTAACGACCCTTTTAATTTATGGAGTCACTGGGTTCCACTAGGATCAGGCAATGATGACCATATCAGGTTTTAATCTTAAAAAAACTCTTATACTCATGTGAGGAAGGACGAATTCTTTGTCAAAAGTAAAACCTATTATAATACATGTATCCTTTTTTTCTTTTAAAACACATTGCACATTACATTGAGAATTTCTTTTACATTATGAACATTTCCTTATGTTTTTAAGAACTTTACTATATAGCTTGGAAGCTATTCAGTCAAATCTGTGCAATACCTAAACCCTCGTTGAATTAGTAATTATTATCAATGAATATAGAACTTATAAGAAGTGCAATGCTTATGGAGCATAGTCAGCCCGGTTGGTTGCCGCCAAATCGAGCTTAGCGCAGCAGCCATCATGCAACACAGGCTGAAAATTTCTACCCATCTGTGACTCATCAATCCTCCGTGCCAGGTGTGAGTGAGACAGAGAATGGCTGGCTCATTCTCTGTCTCACTCACACTCGCCATACCGACAACAGTAGCGCTCTCGGCTGCCGCGCTAAGCTTGTCAGATTTAAATAAAACTAAACTGAATCTTTAACATGGGCATTGCACCATTTATAAGTTCTGTATTCATCGCTATTATTTTGTTTGAATGAGTCATTATTTTTATCATTTTATTTTACTTGTCCTTTTTTAAGTGATAGACATTATAGCACTTCAAGCTTATACAGAGAAGTAGTTAACCCATTAAAAAAAAAAAAAAAACAGAAAATAAATCATAATTACTTGGAAGTTGTCAAGTAATCAACTTCATTTACAATAATCCGTTTGAAGTAATTTTATTTGCTGTTAAGATAAAAAAAATTTTTGTCACTTGAATATTTTTTGTAAAATTAATAGTTTTTGAGTTATTGAACCAAAATAGCCCCAATTTTAAAATGAAAATTGGTTAGTTTCAACTTAGTTGCTGACATTTAGAACCATGTGTAGTAATGCACAAAAGTCAATAAATTAAGCCAAATATAATAATGAATACTAATAGTTCAAATACAAGAAAAAATTAAATAATTTTTCATTTATAAATTTTTGACATAAGAGAGAACATAATTATTTTCAACATCATTTGTGTGAAAAGCCATTGTTTTAAGGATACTAAACTTTTAAATTTAGATAATTTTATATTTGAGGAAAATTATTATATGATTTAAACTTTGTATTGTTTAAGCTGTATCATTTCTTGAATGTTGTTTGTTAATACAACTGTTTTTCAAAGAGTGCATTATATTTTTTTATGAAATATGTTTTTTTTAAGAATTAAATACGTGAATAATCAAGAATTAACATAATATAAAAGTATCCTGTATTTTGTCTTCAGGGCCCACACAGAATACATGCTAGTCATTTTCAAGGAAGAGATCTAAGTTTACAACTTCAAGTTACTACTCCTAGTGTAGCTTTAATCCATGTTTGCAGTCGTCTACAGCAACCACCTGGTCAGGTAAATTGATGGTTATGTTAGTCACCGAATTAGAAATATTTAGTTATTAAAGTGTTAACTTTTATATTCCTGATATAAAGTGCATATTTTTTAGGTAATGTGAACTTATAAAAATTATTTACAGGTTAGACTCACTTTATTTCAGCACTGAAATCTTTATTCTTGACGTCGAGTGTCAAAATACATCACAACAAACCGTAACATAATAATATTAAAAAAAAGCAATAGCACACAGTCATCAAAAATAAAGTTTTCTAAGCTATATACAGGTGTTGCCGCTTATTGTGATCATATCGGGCCAAACCTAAACTGATAACAATATTCGATTGAAAACAATAACCGGAAATCAATATCCGAAATAAATACCATTTTGTTATTACTTAAAAATGTTACAACAGACAACTGCTCTTTAAAACAAAATTTACCTTGACTATTCTTACGTTCTAGAATAAGTACATGATTTTTAATACAAGTATTATTGTTTTCTTCACATAAGTTCTAAAATGGTTAGTACTAAACAATTCATAAACTATACATTTTAATGTGTATTCAAACTGACTCTCTTATCCACTACATTTTCTCTTACAATTTAAATTTACATTTCCTTTCTGAGGCGATTTGAAAGAATCACATTTTTTTAATTTACAAAAGTGGCTGCAATATTTTTGCATTGCCGCATTACGCTGATTCATTTTTGGTAATTTGTCGAAGTGCTCTAAAATTTTAAGTTTATTTTTTTAAATTAAATTGTGAAGTTCCTTTTGTGAATCCACCATGATTAATAATGTAGTGCACACACACAATCTTTATTTTAATGAATGAATGATTTACATATGTTCTATACAGATCACTATACTCTTAATTGAAGCACATTTTAGTAAACAATAATCAGTTTTCGGATTTAACACAAACCCAACTTTTACTTGTAGTAAATTGAGAAATTAAACACAATTGAGAAATTAAATGATTGACATTTCACATATATAAACAAACTTCTTTTTTTTATTCAGTAGTAACTGGTGCTGTAACCTAGTAGCCATTTTTCTAATTATTTATTGATATTTTGAAATAATTTCAACTTATTATGTCAATTATAAAATTATAACTTTAAAATTATTGTCGTTGAAACTACTAACTTTTGTTGTTTTAATAAATTTTTGTTTTTGTGTCCTGTAAGTGTTTATTATTTTGGGGTTAATTATAATAAAAGTTATTTAAATACAACTTAAATGGATAACTTAATGGCAGAGTTTCTTGATTTGGATTGGGAATGTGACCAATTATGTTATTATTTGTAAATCATTTTTGTTTGTTTTTCATTTGTAAATACATTTGTACAAAATTCAAATAATATATTATAGTATAATTTCTTTTATAACATTCAATTTTGTGCCTTTTAACCTTTTCGCTGCGTAAATCGACTACAGTCGATTTGAGATTTTTACCGTTCACTGCGTAAATCGACTTTAGTCCACAACGTTATAAAAACTTTTCCTTTGGCTGCGTAAGTCGATTATAGTCCCAACTGAACAGAAATGATGTTATTTAGCCTCAAGTAGGTGCTGCTCCCTGTTTCTAAGCCAGTGAAACTTTGTAGTATCACGTGTTTTTGTTGACATTTGACGTTCCAACCGGGTGTTTAGTGAAGGTTATATTGTGGTTGTAATGATTTCCTTTGCTTTTATGTGTATGTTTATGATAATATTTAATTATATTTCTAGTATATATTGCACATGGATGTTGGTTTTACATAATTAAAGTTCTGAAGTGATTTAGTGTTGGCTTAAGAGGCCTATTTTCTTATAACGTAAGTACTGTATTGGTGATTAATTCTAGCCTACTTTATAATGAATGAATATTTAAAATAAAACAAATACTCTTTTTAAACATTTTAAAGTATTCACAATAACAAAATTATTATTACAATATTCCATTATAGAAACAAAATTTATTGACATTTCAACTTCAAGAAAGTGTAATTTCTGTGTTTAAATTTCCATGTTTTTAGGGCTTAAATCATGTTTTTCACACATAAAATTTTTTTTTTAAATGAAAATAGTAGTATATATTAATGCAAGAAATAGTAATAAAGAGATATTTAAGTAAAATAAACCTTAATTAAAAAATTAAAAATTTCACTCATAATTGCAAAATATAGGAAGCTGCTTGGATTTTAATACGCAGCGAAAAGGTTAAAGTTTTATGTGTGTAAATGTATAGATCAATAATAAATGTATATAATTATACTTTAGATATTACAAAAAATATCAAACTGCATAAATTTTAAGTTATGTAAAAGGTCAGACCTCAATGTAGTAACTCAGTTTTCCAATCCAAGCACTCACTGACTTGGAGTTGTTTTTTTTTATTGAAAACTCATAATTTAAAACATGTATTACTATACAAGTACATTTTTAAGATTATTTTATAATCAATTGGTTGAATATATACATACAATAGAGTATTAAAATTTGTTTATTACCTTATATGGTCCGTCACAATCCTTGTTTGATTGTTTTTTTATATTACCGGTTTCGAAATTGCTATGATGTCATCGTAAGATATTCAAACACAGTCATAATAAATAAATACACGTAACACACACTATAAAACACTTGAAACAAAAACACTATACAGTGTTAATATAGTGTTTTTGTTTAAGTGTTTTTATAGTGTGTGTTACGTGTATTTATTTATTATGACTGTGTTTGAACATCTGACGATGACATCATAGCAATGTCGAAACCGGTAATATAAAAAAACAAACAAACACGGATTGTGACGGACTATATAAGGTAATAAACAAATTTTAATATTATATACAATCCCGGAGGCTAGAAGTCCAAAAATGTTTATACAATAGAGATAAATTTTCAAGGGTTCTTTCCCTTGAATAACCTTAATAAAATCTTGTCTAGATATTTATTTGAATTTCAACAAGTCCTCATATAAGTATTCATTATTGTACAGGTGACTCTACTTCCTGCAATGAATGTGACTTATAATGAAGTTCTATTGTTTTGGAAAGATACAAATGTTGGAACTAGGTAAGTAATATTTCAATAATATTTATTGACAAAAAATAGTTGGAAAAAGTCCAGATTTTAAAAATTATTAGAAGAAAGCTGTACGGCCCCATCCGAGACTCTGAGAATACAACAGTTGTTTGAGTTTTTAAATTTAAAACACCAATATTACATATGTAGAAATAATTTTCTACAATTAGTTTTGAGTCATAAGGTATGTATCTATATACAATCTATTCAATTCATAAGTTGTGCTTTATATAACATTTTTTACAAAAAACATTTTGTAACAGTCCCAGAATAGTGCGTTTGATATTTCTTATAGATCTTTCCCCAAAGGTCCTAGCCTAAAACCATTTTAAATATTGCTTCCCAGTGCAAACCAGGTAACCCTTTGTTTCTGCTCTTCATCCCTGTCATTATATTATCATCCCATTAACACACCTTGCACCTGTTGGAGTTCAAAATGCACCCAAAAACTTCTTATGGGAGAATGCTTTTAAAAATTCTACTGTTTAATTGCTTAGATTTGTATGACCTTCTTTGACAGCTCACCCGCACCCTCATTTCCTTCTACCCCACATGAGATGGAACCCGTTGCATTATAATAATTATGTTCACATTAATGTTAACAATTTTATAGCTCTGCCTTTTATTACCGACAATATAACTATTTTAATTTGTATTCTTTTCTATGGCTTTTAGTGAGGGTTTGGAATTAACTAAGATGTCGGTATTAGTGTTAAGCCATGGTCTCGCAATTAGTTGTTGAAGTTCTTCTTCAATGATATACAGCCCCCTTCAAACACAGTCAACTTTTATTACTTAGTGCTATTAGTAATATGAAAAATATTAATTTTTATATAATACATTCTTGCCCAGGAGTCACTTAGATACTTATAATTACAGGTTTCTTATGCTTTTTGGGATATTTTTTGTGGCAAGTCATCTCATTTTCCGGTTCAAATAGCTTTTTATAAGAAACTGAGCTTGGCACTATTGATTGTTGCATGGCTTCTGGTATAACAAAGCAAAACTAAGTATCATTATCAGTGACTATTAAATTATAAAACTTTCATTTCTCCCTTGCCTGAATTTTTTGGAGCCAATCTCGAACATTCATTTTGTAGTGCAAGTGTCCAGTCCCACTTTTTAAAATATAAAAAATTTAACGACAAACCAGAATTCGGGAATTGTTTTGAAGAACATATTTTTCACATCAGAAAAAGTTTTATCTCAATCTGATAAGTAGTTCAATTGATAGGTACAAAACTTTCTACTTTGAAAAAATATAGCATGTATATTTTTAATCTTTGATGTAAATTATAAAAAGGTTTTATTTCTAAGAATCTTACATTTTCTTTGCTGTCTTCTTAGTTTTAAAAGGGCAAAAGAATGATTCATTTTCCATCTCTAATGTGTTTCTTGCTTGTAATTACTGTTCCAGATGTATTAAAACATATGAGATAGAATTCTGTCAAGGAAAATGTAAAAGGAAAATATATAAGCGTATAAATAAAAGAGACATAATACTTCTAGCCTTCCAGTTTATATCAGAAATCCAGTGTGAGTATTTTTTCATAGTAAAATTTGTATGTATTTAACATTAATCAGTCATAATGTACCACAGAATGATTAAAAAGCTCCCAATCTCTTACTTGAAAAGAACTATTTATGCATTTTAAGTACATCAAACTGCTAAAAATCGTATAGTTACAGGCAATTAATATGAAAGAATACACTTGACAATAAAGAAACTGGTTGAAAATGTCCACCATTTCATTCAGTACACAAATTAAAGAGCTTAATGTAAAGATAACCTTATAAACCAATTTACTCAACAAAAAATTATAAAATATATAACATGTGACACAGGAGTGTCCATCCCACCAGAAGTCCATAGTAGAAATCCCCCCCCCCCCAAAACCTGCCTATGGGTTCTCTCCCAAATATTTCACCCACTAAAAATCATCTAATCTCAATAAAACAAAAACCATTGGAAAGGAAATGTTTCAAACTTTATTTTTTGTATTTAAAAATGTTTTGTAAAACTATATTAACATATGTAATCATCCTTTTAAAATTGTAGTTGTCCAAACAGCTAACGGCACTCGAGAAAACAAAGAGAAATGACGTACAACTTGCACCTTTTCTAAGGCCCATAACCCTATCCAGTTAAACCGGATAAACCGGTTTTGAAATAATTATACGGACGCCTTTGGATTCATAAAGATTTGAACTTTCTGAAACTGACTTCTAATCAGTTGTCACTCTTTTGGTTTTTTTATAGAGTTTCTGTACATCCTTGCAATTGGAAAGTTTTCAGCCAATGAGAAAGCACATTTATTTTTACAATCGAAATTAATGTTATGAATCAATATATTTGTACAAAGATCTTGATATCGATTTCAAGAGGACATGCTATATTTTCGTTTGATATAAGATAAACTTAATTTTTTAGTGTTCGTAGGCTGTTCGTATATTTCCATGAAATATGGACATTTCACTGATATTCTGCAACGCCCCAGGCGCGTTGGCCGTTATAGTTTAGAATGGTAGATAGCGTCTGTGATTGTATACTACGGTTCTTTGAGTCATTTGTTGTAATTAAAGAAACAAAGTGAAATACGTTTATAAAATAAGGTTATTTTAAAATGTTAAAGTTTACAGTTCAATTCTATGATTTATTCTCTTCTATTTTTGTAATAAAATTTCATTTTTGGATAAAGCATATTACATTCCTAATTTATTTGTCAAAATAGGCTTGATTTTGTTAGCGGTCTTGTAGTAAAAACATAAAACAGGCGTTTTCTAACAAATTTGTTTGAAATTTATATGTATTTTTCTATACTTTTATTTAGAACTAATTTACAAAACTTCTGTTTTGTATATTTTGAAAAAAATACAAAAAATATTTACTACTTTTTATGTAGGCCTAAAGTTGGAGTTTTCCCTTACTGAACACCTTTTGCTTCCTGAGGTAATAACTTTTACAATTTTACATCAATCAATTTTTCAGCTGCATTTATATAAATTCTTGGGACTTTTTTCTAGATGTAAATAGTTTTTATAAAATAAAGTCACTATTATGCAGTAGAGCCTATGCACCAGCAGCCACTGCTCTTTATTAATATCATTACTACTAACAGGTCTTCTTATTCACTGTTATTACAATTCTTACTGATTTCTGCAATTTTTGTGTTGTTTAATATCATCTGCTTTAATGTTTTCCTTTAGCTGTAGGTTACTGCTTCCTTTAATTCTTTTACTTTTAACCATCCTTTCTAAACTGTTTATCAATATCCAATATGCAATTCTTCTTTATACTATGCCAAATCCAGTTCTTCTTCTTCTTTCTTTGTATAGCTCTTAATGTGACTTTGTTTTGTTCTACTCTTCTTAGTATTTCTTCATTCCTCGACCCCTGGTTGGATAATGATAATGTCGCTTAAAAAGAACTGGTTTAACTACTACTACAAAAGCTCTATCAGTTAACAAATAACAAGTAAAGGTGTAAAATATAAACAGTTATTCCTCCAGATCGGATCATGTAATTTAACCAACATTTATTTATGAGAGGCTTAAATACTGTAGAAAAAAATTAGACTAAAACACTTACATTTCTATTGTCTGTTATGATTGAGTTTATAATTAATTCCATAAACAAACTTATAATACAAAATGTATAAACTAAAAACAAGCCTTTAATAAAATAGCTCTTACTATCTTAAAAAATTTGGCTAAAAACAGAAAGATATATACAAAGAAAAATGCTTTTCTTTTGTGTTTAATTGTTTTACTAAATATACAGTTATCTCAATTTTGTATGAACATATACATCAACTGCAATCGATCCTTTTTACTGTTCATTGTGACGCTTCAAGCTGTAGTGCTTTCCTTCCTTTTTTATGACTATTGTTATGAATAATCTGGGCTTCTGAATATATTTAGTATATTACTTGTTAGAGTTAGTGTTTTATATGTAAAGGTACTGACCTGCAAGACAGACCAGGAAATATAGCCTACTATAAATAATACGGAAATAGTAGCAAGGTTATTAACGTGGAACAAAACAAATGCTACGGGCCCCATCTTGTTAGTCATTCCTAATAAGACCGTAAATGCCGTAGCACGAAAGTGTTAACGACTATGTTTCCAGGAAATTAACTCTCTACCATTCCCACAAACAAGACTTTAAAATAGTATAGTATTATGGTTGAATTTACAACCCTTATTGTTTTCCGGGTTCAAACACTATAAATTGGTTAAATCGGTAAGGAACAGACCAATAATAATAAATCAGTGGCTCAGTGATAGAAAGCTTATCTTATGTTTATTCACACAATTATCTTAACTCGGTAACTAAGCTACTATTTAACATCGGCTAACAATAATATACAATACAATTCCTAACCTTGCTACTATTTCTGTATTATTTATAGTATATTTCGTTTTGCTGGTACCTTTCTGTTTATTTATTTCTTTCTGTTTTTAGCCGAATTTTTGAAGATAATAAGAGCTGTTTTATTAAAGGCTTGTTTTTAGTTCATATATTTTGTATTATACGTTTTTTTTATGGAATTATAAACTCAATCATAACAGACAATAGAAATGTAAGTGTTTTAGTCTAATTATTTCTACAGTATTTAAGCCTCTCATAAATAAATGTTGGTTAAATTACATGATCCGATCTGGAGGAATAACTGTTTATGTTTTACACCTTTACTTATTATTTGTTAACTGATAAAGCTTTTGTAGTAGTAGTTAAACCAGTTCTTTTTAAGCGACATTATCATTATCCAACCAGGGGTCGAGGAATGAAGAAATACTAAGAAGAGTAGAACAAAACAAAGTCACATTAAGAGCTATACAAAGAAGGAAGAAGAACTGGATTGGGCATATTCGGCATAGTATAAAGAAGAATTGCATATTGATAAACAGTTTAGAAAAGATGGTTAAAAGTAAAAGAATTAAAGGAAGCAGTAGCCTGCAGCAAAAGGAAAACATCAAAGCAGATGATATTAAACAACACAAACATTGCAGAAATCAGAAAGAATTGTAATAACAGTGAATAAGAAGACCTGTTAGTAGTAGGTAATGATATTAATAAAGAGCAGTAGCTGCTGGTGCATAGGCTCTACTGCATAATAGTGACTTTTTTTTATAAAAACTATTTACATCTAGAAAAAAGTCCCAAGAATTTATATATGCAGCTGAAAAATTGATTGATGTAAAAGTTATTACCTCAGGAAGCAAAAGATGTTCAGTAAGGGAAAACTCCAACTTTAGGCCTACATAAAAAGTAGTAAATATTTTTTGTATTTTTTTCAAAATATACGAAACAGAAATTTTGTAAATTAGTTCTAGATAGAAGTATATAAAAATACATATAAATTTCAAACAAATTTGTTAGAATACGCCTTTTTTATGTTTTTACTACAAGACGTCTAAACAAAATCAGGCCTATTTTGACAAATAAATTAGGAATGTAATATGCTTTATCCAAAAATGAAATTTTATTACAAAAATAGAAGAGAATAAATCATAGAATTGAACTGTAAACCTGAACATTTTAAAATAACCTTTTTTTTTATAAACATATTTCACTTTGTTTCTTTAATTACAACAAATGACTCAAAGACCGTAGTATACAATCACAGACGCTGTCTACCATTCTAAACTATAACGGCCAACGCGCCTGGGGCGTTGAAGAATATTAGTAAAATGTCCATATTTCACGGATATATACGAATAGCCTACGAACACTAAAAAATGAAGTTTCTCTTATATCAAACAAAAATATAGAATGTCCTCTTGAAATCGATATCAAGATCTTTGTACAAATATATTGATTCATGACATTAATTTCGATTGTAAAATGTGCTTTCTCATTGGCTGAAAACTTTCCAATTGCAAGGATTTACAGAAACTCTATAAAAAAAACCAAAAGAGTGACGACTGATTAGAAGTCAGTTTCAGAAAGTTCAAATCTTTATGAATCCAAAGGTGTCCGTATAATTATTTCAAAACCGGTAAATCTAAATATAATAATTAGTAATCAATATTCGGAATGGCGACTAACAATTGTTATTATTTTGTTTGTAGTGCCTACAGAAAGAGAGTCAACTGTAGGATTGTTCCGAGTCAGAGCTGTGGACTATTGGGATCAGGCTGGAGTTTATTCTAATATCATTGCCTATGGACTTACATAAAGTTCATCTTTTTATTCATAACATCCTTTTTAAGTTACGAGGATAGGTTAGGACAGTCTCTTGCTCTTATTTTTGTTGCAATTTATTGAAGGTAAACCCAAAAACTTTCTTTGCCAAAGGGGTTGCCTAATTTCCTGTTTTTTGTATTCGGTTAGCATTTCATATAAAGAATTGTATATGTTATATATTTAATTAAACTGTATTGAACAATTAAAACACTTGTGTATAGTAGGATATAAGTAGATATTATGTTATGCGTATGATTTTGTATGTGTTTATGTGTTTATAGCCGATTGTATCCTTAAAGGGGAATTAAATTTAATTCATTCATTCATAAATTCCAGAATTGCATTTTGCTAATTTATAACATAAGGCTGCATAGCTAGGACAGAGTTGCAGTTTCTAATTTTAAACTAGTAATAAACTTAACGGTAACATATTCTAATGATGTTCTTTTACATTATTGTACTTGTAGCCATATCCGATTGCTATTAATATAATGTTATTATTTAGTACTTGCCTTAGCAATAATGATTTGTTTTATTTACATATGGCATTGTCCAAAATACTCCATCCATTGGAATTAAATAGTTTGATTTTAAATATAGATTCAGCATTGAAACCTAAAGTTAATAGATTATATGATGCAACTAATAACAAACTGAGATTGTTAAGTAATGGTAAACAAGATAGCAGAGTTCAATGTTCGCACACATTTCATCCACAAGTGATTAATTATTCTGATGTTATTTTCTTAGCAGTGGAAATGGATTTATTGAACAAGGGTTTAAAGCATAATGTGCAGCGCAAAGATAATAGGAATTTCAGAAACAATCTTATTGATATTGAAACATCTGTTCGATAACTGCCCCATGACAAGCAAAATATTACTAGATGTCTCATGTTTGATAAATACACTAAAGTGATTAACAGTAATAATGGTTTGATTTATAGTGGTACCCCAATTGACACAAAAGTTACTAATACTATAAAACAGAAGTTAAAAAACAATAATGCAGTAATCACAAAACCTGATAAAGGAAATGCCCTGGTAATAATGAAAGAAACAGACTACATAAAAAAAACTGAAAAATTCTTAATTGATAATAATATACCGAAATCTAGTATAGATCCCACACTTAAATTTATCAAAGACTAGCTGACCCGGCAATGTTTCGCTATTGCTTAATTTGAAACTTTGAAAGACTGTAATTCGTATCCCTGAGGGCCGATGTAAATTATAATGGGATTCTGCTCATTGCTTGATTTACCTAACCTAAAATTATATTCAGTTTTTGATCCAAATCAGTTGTTGATCAAAATCAGCTGTTGATCAAAATCAGCTGTTTTAAGCTTTTCATACGAACAGCTGTTTCTGATAAAATCAAAAGAAATATTTCTTCTTCTTCCTTAAGATTGACCTTCCATAAGATTAACATTGAAACTTTGAGGGCCACTGGGGCGTAGCACTAATGTCCTATGACTTTGGTAAATGGCCTAAAACCTTCCCAGGGTTAACCTGTGTTACTATGCAAAATTTCAAAGCAATCGGATGGACGGTTTGGCAACGCATAAAGGACAAACATACAGACAAACGTACAAACAGACATACATTGAATTTTATATATATAGATATAAAATCAGCCATTGACAGCACTAAACACATTTTTAATGATGATGAAAAGGGATATTTAAAAATGATCAATCCTTCAGCACCCAATTTAAGAGCCCTTCCGAAAGTACACAAGCAAGACCAACCAATTAGACCCCTTGTTAATTTTCGCAATGCATCAACATTTAGAACAGCCAAAAAATTATATAATATCATTCGCAACAGTTTCACCTTTGTTAAAAATTATAGTGTAAAAAATAGCTATCATCTCGTTGAGAAACTGAATAACATAAAACCAAAAACCAATGCAACTTTGGTTTCATTTGATATCAATAACCTTTACACGAATATACCCATCAAAGAAACATTGAATATTTTGGAAAATAATCTGATTATCAATAAGAAAATGAACATCAAACAAATCCTTTAGTTAATTAAACTACTAAAGATATGCTTGTCACAGAATTATTTCAAGTTCAACAATGAAATATACATACAGAACGATGGCTTAGCCATGGGTTCACCATTGTCAGGAATATTGTCTGAGATTTTCTTGAATCACATTGAAACTAATTTGATAATGAATGATACTAATAAACACCATAAAAGGATATTGTATTAATTCCGCTATGTTGATGATATAATATGTTTGTTTGATGGAAATCAGTAACAAGTGGACATTTTTGGAAATTACCTAAATAATATTCCCCAAAATTGAAATTTACCATAGAATTTGAAAATACTTTTAATTTCAATTTTGAATATAACGTTTAAAATTCTGACCAGTACAAGAATAAACCTTCAGAATTTTCTGTAAATTCAGAAACTCCTATTTTAAAAAGTCTACTTGTTTTACCAAAAAATTGAAAGAAATCGAAATAACTCAAATCTATTGTGGGTGTGTGGTAACTGTCTAACTGATAATGCAAATAACATTTAATTAAGTCAAGAAAATATAATTTTCCAGTTAAAAGGTAATATTGTATCTATCAAATCTATTACAAAATTTAATACTAAAATTAACTCACACAATGTTAGTCTACTTCCTGTAGTATTTTATCGGGCATTGTCAAGGGCTTTGTTTATGGTCAACGACTTTAATCTGTCAGATTAAATAACAATGCAATCTTCCAACGATTATTAACATTTAGTTTGGGAGGTAAATAGGTGACACATTAAACTATATAAGTTGTTGATTAATCCATGCTTTAGAACTTAAAGTAACTATAATTCAAATGCAAGTTTTCCATTGAGAATTTTAAGTGAATGTAATGTAGGCCACATGAAATCATAATCTTAAGCAAATAATCATCATATATTATTCATTTAACAAATCTATTTGATATTTTATAAACATTATTATTCTTGATAAACACAGTTTATTACCAGCAACACAAATTTTAATGAAGTACAAGTAGCCAAAACTGGTGTCAAAAAATGACTGGGTGCTTTTCAATTTTTCCTATAGCAGTTATTTACCAACTCTAGTGCCAACTAAAATGATTGTGTTCTGTAAATCCGACCAATATTTTAATTTACAATTGGCGGGGATCAGAGTGATGCAGTGGTTAATGAAGTAATCTAGTTTGCTACTGCAAGGTCCTCCTATCTTATCTACATTACTCTAAATAGTAAATAGTGTACATTATTAAAGGAAAACAAAATTAAAAAATAATTATTTATAACTAACCATTTAAACAATAAGATATTTAGGAACTCATCTGGATCAAAAATGATCAAGGAAATTTCATACAAACAAAAACGTTTGTCAAGTTTATGCCCGTTTATCACCACTGCCTTATAATTATCAGAAAATCAACTTTAAAACCTTCTTGTATGCTAATAATACAAAAATTACCTAATAATACCTTCTCAGACAAAATGTGTCTGTCCTGTGTGGAGTCTATCAACTTCATGCATTAAAATGCAAGCATTTCAAAACAAAATATTATGTATGACCATCAATGTATATAGTATGGTTTATGAGAATTTCAAATCTTCATTTAGAATTGAGTGCTGAGATTCCACATACTTTTATCATCAAGGAAATGTTGTTATATACTTTTAACATTATTTAAAAGAATCTAGATCTCAGACATAAATCAAGACTTCTGCAAGTCATTAACAATAATTGATTTGTTTATTGATTTTCTACAATACATTTTTGAAGTGAACTTACTATTATTTTGTATTTATTTTGTGCCTCTATTTAGGAAAATCTAATGCTGTTAACTATTTGTTATAAAGTTAACCTATCAATTTTATTATGAATACCTAATTAATTGTGAAGTTGGCTTTGTTTTTAAACTCCAATATAATAATTGACTATTTAAAACTGGAACAACTAAAATGCACAACATCTGCTTAAGCAATATTGTAACTGAGGATACTGACTGTGATAGTAATATTATAAAAGAAACCTTCATTTACTTTTTATTTGTTATAAAAATCAAATTAGTTGTTTGCTATTATGATTTACATTGAATTGAAAAATAGTGTCACATTGATTGTATCTTTCTAAGGTTTGAATATTTTACAAAGATTATTCATGGTGTGCTGTACCAATAAAAATAGAGTTATAGAAAGACTTGTTATCTTATAGAAATATTTGTTATTTAAAATTTATCTCTTCTTCATGAAAGAACAACTTTGAGGCAATTTAACAAATATTCATAACTAACTTAAATTTAGGAGGTTAAAAAAACTATTTTCCACTGACAATCCCATTCAAGTTTAAATGTTGGAAAACAATCCATAGCCTAAGTTGAATTACTCTTAATATACCATAGAAAACATAGGTACGTTTTATTAATAGTTGCAGCCACTCTTTAGTTTTTAAATAACACACATATATACGTACATACTCACAAATAAATGTACAGTATTTATTTATTCATTGTCAACTCATGGGGAGGGCCCTGAGCTCCCCACGGTAAAGGCAAGAAAAGTAAATACCGTACAGATAAAAAATGAATGTAATTCTTTAATTTTAAACCAACCTAATCATAATCTAATCAAGCCCAGAATGTAATAGATAATTTTTGCAGTTGGTTGATCAGTTTAATCTTAGACAAGATTATTTCTAAAAGGGCACACGGTACATAATTTAAAGAAAGTAAAAGTATCAGAGACTGATTAAGGCAGTTGTTTGCTGCATGTAAAGATGGATGGATGTTGGTGTCCTCTATACACTTTTAGCTTATCATGCTATTTTAATCACACTCTTAAAATCATTTTGCTTTAGCAATTAAAGTCAGATTATCTATGGTTTTCATCGTTGCTTTGCATAATCAGTAGCAATTTAAACTCAGTTATAAGTATTAGTACAACGTATTAACACCCTTGAAATATTGGGAGTAACAGAGTACCAAGAAAACTAGTTGAATTTACTATGGACAGATCTCAGGCTAAACCGTTTGTTGGAGGTAAGATAAGTAATATCCAGCGAGCACAGAATACAATAGAGGGGCCACGCAGTAGCAGTGAGTTGAAGCCACCCGAAAGCGCAAAACACATCCAACATGGCGGCCGCAGAGCATGAGTCATCCTAGCGGTTTTTTGAGTTTTTTACATATAATATTTTAGTAAATCAAACTTTACTTTTCATCATTGAATTTGGTTTAAAAAGACGAACAATTTGGTGTTTTTATAATTTCTCTACGTCTGTTGGTTACGAAAGTACTAAACACAGTACGTTGTCCAATGTTATTCTTATGAAGGATAAGAAAATTGTATATCTTGCTTTGTTTGCATTAAAACATATGATTAGGTGTCTAACTTTGTTTGTGAACTGTCATGTGTACCTACTTATATTGTTTTAACTTCCTCAGCATATAAAGAGTAAAAAAATCAGATGAGGCAGAGTATTGGAGATAACTTTTGTGGTAGAACAGCATGGAGCCGTGGTCCGCGAAGACGCAGCGGGCGCTTACAACTAAACATAGCGGTTATTTACTTTGGATTATTGAAAAAGCTATAAGTTCCATCGAAAATTGTTTGAAATAAAAATTTAAGATCATCTAATTAGCTACAACTTTCTCGCTGAAAGTTTGTTTCTACCTCAAAAATAAAAAAAGTTCTTGCATACCTACTAACTTTTTCATGCCATAAATTAAATTTAATGTAAAAGGATTAGTTTTAGTTATTATTATAATAAAAACACAATAGGCATTACACTTTCTACAAACATTGTTGCCTTCCTTCAATATCCACCTACCTATGTATAAAATTTGGTAATTTTTGTCCCATCCTAAGGGGTTCAAATGACGGTGTTATCAAGGCGAGCACCGTTTACAAATACCCATCTATGGGCCCAACAACGTTTCTACACACATCAAAGATGTCTGACATGGCTTCAACCCTGCTTACTGCTATTTACTGGAAGCCCTCTCTATTGTATTCTGTGCTCGCTGGTAATATCTTGTGACAACTGGATCTGACAAGGAGATTCTCTGTCTTGAGTATTATTTAACTTGGTACAGATTTTATCAATGAAGAAACTGAACATGAGAGGGACGATAGTACACTAATTTAAGCGCATCTGTGCCTATGCTCATGACATCATATTGGTGGCAAGCAATCTAAAATTCTGTCAAAGAAATATTTAGTCCTTGAAAGAGAAGAGCTAAACAATAAGGCTTAGAATAAGTAGATGAAGACAGTGCTTTACTCAGGCACTGCAGAGAGCCACACCAGCCGCCGGTGCATAATATTGGTAAGGGCCTCCTCCCAATATTATAATATACGGTATTATAAAGAAATGAATTTTTTAACAAACTCTTAATTTTCTACTACATAATGGTGTACTTACTAATTTGTACTAAACTTGTAAAGTACCAGTACCCTAAATTGAAGCAGTTATGATCTTAACCAAGGATTGCTGTAGCTAGCTTTTAAGAAATTGACATTATCTTCATCCTTGATGGCGTACTTTACAATCCTTAACTGCTTTTTAAGTATGTGAAAGCATGAAGCTTAAACATCCTGAGGAAATATGGGTCAAAATGGAAATATGGGTCAAAATGAAAATAAGCGGTCATACAATACAGTATTTCTGTCAGAAGTGCAACTACCATTATGTAGTGAAGAAAGTTTGGCCTGAGCTTTGAAAACAAAACAAAAGTGTACTCAAGACAGCTGTACTTAAGTGAGATTACTTAAGATAAAACACGTGTGACATACACTCAATAAAATATTTCTTCCATAAGATATAAATAGGAACCTTTTACACATTTAATTAAACATTTCCGGACTTACATTTTATTTATTGGCACTTTTTCTTATTTTTAGTAGTAGAATCGCCACCTAAACCATCCCTCGTGGGACACCCTGTATAATTATTGTGGGTTTTGTTTACAAAATTATTCTAATGAGCTCTACATACTTTGAAACACCGCTCATGGAGCAAACCTCTTCGAACACTGAATGTTCATGCGGAGCCTCCACACTTTATAGGGAATGTTTTTGTATGTGCTTGCGCTTTTCAGTAGAAGCCAGTTTTCTCACAATTACAAGACACTAATAGGAGACTGTCATGGGCTAAATAATTAAGCATATATTTTAGGTACCATAAGCAGTAAAATGTATTTTAGGTTTGAAGATTCTCACTTACAAATGTGTTAAAACAAGATTCCTGTTGGATTCTATTCAAATCAACCGAATCGGTAGTGAATCCGATTTCGGGAATCAAATGTAAAAAATTCTCTTCCCCAAACTGGGGAATGTAATAGTAAAAGTGCATGAACATTGGTTTGTTTTTTTCTTAAAATCTCAATTTTGTGTACAAATTAAATACAATTTTATTAACCACTACTGTACCCCATGGTAAATGTTCAGGGTGATTTAAAAAGAAACGGAGAAACTTTCAGGTCGGGTTCTACTAGTGAAAATAAAGAAAACGTTCATGTAAACATGGGTTTGGATATGCTTCGTTTTCCAGTTATCCATTTTGTTTTATTTACAAAATATTTAATATCTTAAGATGTAGGAAATATATTGAACACAAATGTGGATACGTATTTAGCATGACATCTTTTACCCATGTACAAAAAACCAAAACTTTTTTCATATCTTTTCAAAATGGCGGCCATTTAAAATTTTAATGTAAAATATCTCAAAAACTACTAGCTTTAAAAAATTCAAGAAACAAAAAAATTCCTTTTTTAATAACAAACATAACGAGTTTTTATTATTTCTGTAAAGATAAAGAGTTATTGGCTAAAAAATAAAAATGTTGTATCTTATTAGTTGACCATAATATCAAAAATTACTCAAAATTTGTTGTTTTTAGGTAAAAGGTGTCATACCAAATTGTTTCCAAAATGATAGTGTGTCCAATAAATTTCCGAAATCCAAAAATAGTAAGTAGGCTACTCTGTAGAAAAAGGTGGATAACTGGAAAACAAAGCATTTCCGAACCTATGTTTATATGAACTTTATTTTCACTAGAAGAAAACACGTCCTGAAAGTTTTTTCCTAAATCAGCCTGTATAATATGACCTACCAACTCCTATAAAAGCGAGTGTATGTACGTTTAAATAATATTTTCGATGTGCAAAGTTTTATCTAAAAACATATGCCACTGCAAGAACCACGTCTGGGGTTTTAATCTGGAAACACAAACCAACCCTCACTAAAACTTAAATACCATAACATTTAGTAAATAAAATAAAAACACTTGAACAATAAAATATTGTGTTATACTTGATTTAGCTTGTAACATTTACATCTGAACCTTAAATCTGTAGCAGAGGTCAGTGGTTCTGTTGTCAGAATGTGCATGTTGTCTCCGAATGAAGTTTCTGCCCCAGAAAGCTACTATGTTCACCTCCAGGAACAGAAGCACGTTGAGTATTGTGTCGTTTTGACTGGCTTTTCCGTTTAACTTTGTCCGAGTCTTTTTGTGTTGACATGGGCTGTTGATGTCGTAAACCGTTGCATATTGTGTGCGTTTTATGTTTCTGTAACGTGTTTCTCTTGCAGTGTGTTCCATTGGTATCTTCATACATGTATTAGCTGAGCTGAGGAAGGAAAACCGTTCTGGTACATTGCATTATATATGTAGGGCTTGAAGACAATCTTCATTACTACTTCAAGTATCTTCATTTTAACTTTGGACGTGGTGAGTGTTATATTATATTTATTAACAATTTGATTTCATTTGACATTTCTGTTAGTGTCAATACAAGGTATTATTTTCAGACACATTGTTTTCGCTGAAAACTCAGTTGTTCCTGTGTATTTGTCTTCAGGGATTTGAGGGCCATTAAATAATTTCCATTGTGCTTGGAAAATAGTGTTAGTTTCTGTACACTTTTTGATTCTCTTCTTGCTTCTTGTAGTTTCATTATCACATGTTTATTGCTTATTCATTGCATGGGCTTTGAGGGGATGTTAATCAAGGTTTTTTTTTTCAAACCCCAAAACAGAGATATGTCAGAGCACGACCGACCGGAAGGCCATTTAGCTCACATATTGGTATGATCCCCGGGGGGTACCTGTGCAAAGTGCACGGAGGCGGCCTCCGCTACCCCCCATAATTTTGAAAAATAATAAAAAATAAACAATGCCAAACTTTAAGGGACTGCAAATTTTGGACCTGTCCTATACCCCCTGTTTTTGACTAAAAAAAATTCCAAATTCAAAGGGAAGTTAATAAAATGTGAGTGTTATTTAATTAAAAGTAAAAAAATCACAACTTGGTTAAAACAAAATTTGGAAGAGTTGTGATGGAAAGGGCTAAGGGGGCTGTCAGCACTGGACAGAAATTAGTGCTTCCTGAAACAAACAACAATTCATATAGGTTAGAAACATAAAACTTGTTGCAGCAAAAATGTAAGAATTTTAAAATCTCTCAAACTACATTTAAAATGTATAAGCGAAGTTATTTATTCTTCCTTTAAAAAATGTAGAAAATATTGTTTTGTTATTTGGTTTGAATAGTGTAAATATCTTCAAACTAACAATACACATTAAAATAACTAGCTTTGTACAACCTATTTCGCTACGGTTAACTTATTAACTTAACTAAGGTTTTATACAAGCCTAACTGTATCGAGTAGTTATTTGTATGAGAATATTATCACACACAAAAATGTATATAGCATATACACACATTTTTCATTATGTTCTGTATACACGTAAAACATTTAACCGCATTAGATAATTTCACTTTAAAATTTTGCCATCTTATTGTTAATAAATATTTTACTACCGAACAAAATCACAATGTTTAGAAACGAACATACTTATACAGGTTTAATAATTAATTCATACACTTTATTGTTTACAGTTTGTACAGGGAAAAAAATTAAACCTTGATCTGGTGATCAACTAACTAATAACTAAAAGCATAGTGAGATTTCCCAACTAATAAATCAGCTGTTAGTTGTAAATATAAAATTGCTATAGAACTCACCACAACGGTTTGAAGGCATTTACGTTTTGTAATATTTAAAATTTTTAAAGTAGTAAATGAGACATTTAACATTTATGGAAAGTTTAAGATACAAATTGATATAATATATTATGTTAAGAGTGTAGAATCGTTCTCTCAAGGGCGAGTTTCTAGACAAAACTTCTACCATATAAATAACACGAGGGATTTTTATGGGCTTTATTCTTTGCATTTTTAACAAACTTAAATGGAAGAATTAATAAATTTTATATTTTTGGGGAGTATCGGAATGGGCTTCAAATCGGTACATTTGTCATGAAACCACGTTAATTGGTTTTCCTAAACTAAGGGATAGTTCCTACAAGAAAGTTCCCCCGTTTAAATAACATGATGCAATTTGTTAAACATCAATTACTTTAAAAATACAGAAATATTTTGGATTTTTACATATTTTTTGTAAATCTGCAGTGTAAAAAGTTCAGAATGACATTTCGTCTGTACAAATTGGTTGAAAAATAACGACGTAAATGAAATTCCTTAGGAAATTAATTACTAATTTATATAAGATTGTACCAATCCCTTTTATAAGGTGTAATGGGTTGAGAAACAAATGAAACGACTCAATAATTTTTTCCTACTCGTCCATGTTATTCCTATACTAAGAACTCTGTCCTTGCGGTGATATAAAATATGTTGACGAGAATGCAAACCACAAAATCTAAATTTTTTTCATAATTTTACTTTCTCACTATACTATAGTATAGAGAATGTATAGTGATCGCAAAAAAAAATCGATGTTGAGATTTTTGTGGAAATATCCGTTTTGGGACCCCCTGAGTCCAAAAAAGTGGTTTTTACAAAATGTCTGTCTGTATGTCTGTATGTATGTATGTCTGTATGTCTGTATGTCTGTATGTATACAAAGCTAGAGAGAAAACTATTCGATCGATTTCAACCAAATTTGCACCAGACATGTCCAGTACGCCTGTATAGATGCACGAAAAAGGGTTTTGAACAATTTTGAAAAACAACCCCCTTTTTGGCCCCAAAACCCCCAAAAAATCAGTTATTATTTTTTTATAAAAAAACGGCTTTAACGATTTTTATAAAATTTGGCTTATTTGTAGCCTTTAATGTGCCCTACCATATGCAAAAACCCGCATCTTTCTAAAAATTCTCGTTTAGCTAATAATAATA
>JAGFPH010005159.1:13458-26935 GCA_018207615.1 Philaenus spumarius
GCGTGCGAAGCACGCAATGCTTTGTGTTATTGAAGATACTCCCAATATGCGGAATGGCGTGCGAACCATTTTGCAGCTATTCAGCACCGTCGTGAATAGACCTATTTCCCAAATTGTTGGTCGAAACCCTAAAATATCGGTCTATAAACTTAATTTTGGAAATTTGCTCAACTCACGTCAGCGGTTCAGCTGCGTGGTCGAATTATTTTTTTAGTAAAATACAAATTTCATTTTAGTTAAAATATAGTAACTGCTTCCGGTCTTTGGATTTGTTTTGCTAACGAACTCGTCGACGCAACCAACGTGTGCACCAAATTTGGTTCAAATCGGACTTAGGGTCTGCTCCAGTAAACGAGAAAGCAACCGGATACGCAAGCACTTCTCTCTATAGCCGTATCTAAACAGTGCAATTTCTTGCAGCTGAGCGCTTTTAGATAGCCTCATTTCAATCCATTTTATAAATCCATCTTTTGTAATTGAGTGATGAAAAAAAAACTGAATATTCTTTATAAAATGCGGATCCGGCTTGCGTTTCACTTTTAATTATACATTTTTTATTGTGTAAAGAAAAAAGTTCAAACTTGGTACTTAAAAAATGTCAATTACGTAACAAATGATTTTTTTTTTTAAACGTGAAACGCAAAACGAATGCATATTGTGACTGTGCTTAAAATGAGACCTTGCAAACAATTTTATGATAAAAAATAAACGAAATAAATGGTTTGAAATTTAACATTGCTCTTATGGGATAAAAATCCAAGATGGCCGCCACTACAGCAGACCCTTAAAATGCGGCTGTTAGAGTGCGAACACAAGTATACAATTTTAAATGGAACTACAAAACGTGTTCTGCGGATCCTGATCGTTGCTTATTAGCGAATTTCCATAGGAAAAATAAGCTATTGCAGTGGCCCTTATGGTGAGACCCAAGGTCGGGAGTAGCAAATGAGCACCGATCATGGTCCCCAGAACACGTTTTGGGGTGTCATTAAAATGCATATATATATAAGTGTTCGCACTCTAGCGGCCGCATTTTAAGTCCGATTTGGTTCAAATTTGGTACACATGTTTCGGTTGTCTACGTCGCTCGGACGAGTTCGTTAGCCAAAAAAATCCAACCACAGGAAGTACGTTTTTTGACAGGAAATAACTATTTTTTGACATTTTTACTACGAGAATAAATCTTTTTTTGAGTTTTTTCTAAAAATATAAATGTAGGATGTTATTCTGCACATTTTGTTTTTTTACGCCACCTTATAGCTCGCTTGGTTCCCCCAAAATCAACCAAAATGTAAAATACCATAAAAGTACCCGGTTCAAAGCCAAGTGGTGCAAACTCGCGAGGCCACTAGGCGCAAACAAACTCTACTAATATATTGCGTACACACAAACAGCTGTTCAACACCTTCGTCAGTAGACCTATTTCTCAAATTGTTGGTTGAAACCCTAAAATATAGGCATATAAACTCAATTTTGGAAATTTGCTCAACTCACGTCAGCGGTCCAGCTGCGTGGTCGAATTATGTATTACTCCCGACCTTAGGTCTCACCATAAGGGACTATAATACCTCATCTTTCCTATGGAAATTCGCTAATAAGAACCAGGGCTATAATAGCCCTGAATAAGAACACGATTTCTCTTTAATAATAAAATAAAAGGGAAATAATTTATGTAGTTATCATTGTCACAACTCGATAATTTTATGTGGACATGATTAATTAATTGTTCCTGAATAAAGTCAATGCTACCAAATCTATTATAAGATTATATATAAATGACTATATTATTAACTTTGAAGAACTACGTAACAGAACAGACAGCGCATTCTTGTTGTGCTATTCTGTACTAGGTGGATAGATCAGTGACGTTGTTATCATATTGACTCGCAACAAACGCAATCTATCGGGTATTTAATTAATGAAGAATAATTTACCACCAAAATTAGGTTAAACATTGTAAAATAGTTAATAAACAAATTGATTTGTTTTTAGAAGTTTATTAAGGCCTTTATTATAAAAATGTAGGTCTAAATCAAAGCAGTAGGTTTAAAAAAGAAAATTATTTCTAATACTGGTAATTGTTGAAAATAAATTTACAGATTTTGAGAGTAAAATTTATAACACCTCTCCTGGCTATATTGTGGCTGAGATGCCAAACCAACCACAAGAAAGTGTTTTAGAATATAATCATGTTTAATCATATTGCTAAACCAATTAAACAGGAAATATAATTCTACAAAATTGAATGGAAAAAATTAACAAAAACTAAAACTTTAGGCCTACCACCGTGCATGAATTAATATTTCACCAAGTTTTACAAAAAACACAGTAAAATGAAACGATTGAGTTTACCTAAAAAAATTATAGTCAAAAATAGTTGTAGGGCAAAAATTCATAACAAAAACAAACTTAATGAATTATAGTACATCGGAATTCATGAAACAAAAATTTTCATTTTACGTTAGACTCTAAACGATAAATATTAATGAGAAATGATCGGTATAATTTCAAGACATAGTAACACTTGACCACATTCCAATTTATACGCTTAAAAATGAAGCAATTGTATTACCTATTAAGCTGACTTAGGCTTGTTTCTAATTTTTGTAAAGCTATAGTTTCCAATAAAATTAATAAAGCTACACACATATAGCTTAATTAATAAACATATTATTTAAAAATTGAAAAACTCTTCTGTAAAGCTCATCAACAGGGAGGTGTATTGTATTTTTGCTACTTTCCAGTCTGTAGGCTAACATTTTTATCAATACAAAATGCAAACTTAATCAAAGTTTATGCACATCAAAATAGTATTTTCACTTTTTCGATGGGATTTAAATTTTGTTTATTATTTAAACTTTAAGTGAATTTTATTCATGTTAAGTACTCTATTTTTTTACAATAAGTTAATCTTTCAGAGATCGAGGTTTCATTTACAAAAAATGTCTTTCAAAAAGTTTGTTTTTGTGTGTTTGTGTATATGGCATTCAGACCTGAATTAGTTTTCAGCATCCCAATATAACTAATTAATATTATCCACTATGTATAGATCAGATCAAGGTTGCTACATTTTAGAAGATAATATCTGACCATTTTTTTTTTCAAATCCTAAAGGCAGATTGTTAATTATGTAGTGACAAAGTTTAGTTTGTAAATTTATATATATTTTATACAACAGTCTTGTTTCATGTTCAGCTAAAAACAGGTGTGGTTATTCCATTAGAGTAGCGGTTCTCAACCTGGGGTCGCTATCGGGTTTGCAGAAAGAAAATGTGTAATGGTGGACATGTACATTGTATAGAGTTACAGTATTAAAACAGTTAAAAAAATATGCTTAGGTAAATAAATAACTTAGGTATGAAGTGTTGTAGTTTTTTCAAGATAGCTCTTTCCACCTGGCATCAAAGTTACACGACAGCGATAATAGTTGGCTACAATGTGTCGCTTACTTAGCTAACGTTTTTCAACAACTCAATAAGCTTTAGCCTTCAGATAAGTTTAATCAAAATCTTCAGAGTATCAGAGAAGAACTATGAAGAAGATCGAGTTTTGGAGGTATTGTATTCTTCATGGCCAGGCAGAAGTATTCAAGTCTTTGAATTACTTTTTGAAAGAGAATGAGTGCAATTCTCTAATGGTGTTAAGTTGAAAATATGTGAGCACTTGAAAGAATTGAATCATAATTTGAAAGATATTTTCCAAAGCCTGAAGAAACTATTAACTGGATTAGAAAACCTTTCTCCGAAGAGAATTTTAAATCAGTACAGTTGGACGTTGCAAAAAAAGAGAATCTGATTAAAATTTCTAATGCCAACTTTGAAATCACTTCTGATTTCACTTTGAAATCAGTTTTCAGGAAAACCCTCTCATTAATTTTTGATTGCACCTCGGTAGTGAATATGAATGTCTGTCTGACCTAAGGCAAATAAGGTTTTATTGCCTTTCCCATCCAGAAAACTGGGTAGAAAGAGCTTTGTCGTCCTACAAATTTATAAAAAATAAATACAGAAACAAGTTGGATGTTACCCCAGAAATAAGTCTATACAAAGCAAGGACAGGGCTCCCACTAAATATAAATTGCAGTTAAGTAAAAGAAGTGACAACAGTGTTTACAATTTAAAGATTTTTTTCTTTTTAATTATTATAAAACTAATAACAGATCTAAGTTTTAAGTTTTTTTTATTAATAAAGTACTTTTTCTTACATTTTATATTTAGTATTGAAGTCTTAAAATGTAATCACAAAATATAGTACTCATATAGTTTTAAACTGTATTTATTGCTAACCTATTACTGTACTGATTCCTTATTACTGCATGACGCTAGACTTGCACTAGACACGAATTATAATCCGGGGGTATAATTCATGAAAATATGTTGTTAAGGGTTACGCAACTGCAAAAAAGTTGAGAACCGCTGCATTAGAGCATTTGAACTGCCATAGCCTTATATAAAAGAAACAATATTAATCTCGATCGCAATATATAAAATGTTTAATTGTGAAAGTGCAATATTTAGAAAATCAACATAAATGAAGTGATCTAATTTTGTCAGTTGAAATAGTATCTGTTACACAGTGTCGCTCTGCATTCCCTGATCTACAGACGGCGGAGAGAGGTCAGGTAGAGGCTGGAGGAGTGGAGGTGGAGGCTGGACTATCTTCTATTTTCCACATAGTCACGCAATTTGTAACTCATTGTTTGGCATAGGTCGTTACATTTCATGGTGTTGTCACATAATTATTTGATGTATTGATGATATGTTTACAATTACAGTCGAGTTATTTTTTGTATACTATTTATACGATAGTACTCACGGATTCAGAACAAAAAAAACATGTGTTTTATAACTTTTCTCTAGAAAAAAATCAACAAAGAAGAGAAAATATGGATAGTCATTGTTAAAATTCTGTCAAAACTCACATTGTTGTTAACTTTAGAAGGGTTCTTTTCGACTGTGTTTCAATCAAAATGTTTCCTCCTCTTATATACCTTTCAATGACCTCATCCACTACATACTCCTATGTTTGCGCTATTTCCTCTCTTCCAAAATTTGCTTGTGGTAATCAAATCTTTCGGACATGGTCTGATTGTTCTGGCTCGGCTCCTCACGTTACTTATTTCAACTAAGCGTGTCGTTATATTCCTGTATATATTTAGTCTTTTGCATAGGAATATGCAGTGAACGAGGCCATTGAAAGGTATGGGGAGGAAGGTTATTTTCAACTACCCTAAGACTTATAAACATTATTATTAAAACTCAGATGCAAACCTTCCAAGGTTAATAAAGTAGGAAAAACTAAATGTTTTGTTGTATTCTTAAATTAGCTTATAAATTGGTAGTATTTTATGTATGAAAACATTAATGAATAACATGCTAATGTTAATTTATAAAAAATATGTAAATAATAAATGTTTTCATTGATTTCTGATGTTTTTTTATGACCCGATCTGAAAGACATTGCGTGCTCCCTCACGTAATTTTTCTAACGCTCCATGGTTAATAAAAACTGCTGTGATGTACATTGACAGAACTGATTATCCTACAAATATTAATAGGTATACATAGGTATTATGTAAAAAGGATTGGACAGACAGTATACAGGTAATTCATACCTATTAATATTTGTATAATTTCCAATCCGGGAGCTTACATAATGAAAAAAAAAAAAAAAAAAAAAAAATGATTATCCTACATCGGGCAGGTAAAAATAACTTTTTCCTAATAATAAGTCTTTCCTCCACATGTTCCGGTATATGCCGCACATCCTTCTGTATATGTATACGCAAATAGGCATACCTCACCGGTATTCCAGAAGCAGGCTTAAGAAGCAAATGGACATAATATTAATTTGTCAGCAATTTTTTACTTTTAAATTCTTCTTCTTAAACAGTGTATAGCAAATTCTATAAAATTGTAAATCAATGATATTATATCTGAAAAAACTCTTGGTAGATAACAATAATTTATAAAAACACATATTTAGTTAATTTTTTGCAAAAAATATTTTAGCACACCAAATTTCCCCAGAACACACCTTTTCTCACTAAAACTTTTCCAATTGCTCTTTGCGATATTATCCGCATTCATATAACTCTATCCCTCCACCCACATTTAATCAATGAAAATTGAAACAAATGAGACATCAAATCGAACGCATTTTATTAATAAAGATCGATTTTAAATTTTGGTAAGTAGTTTAAGTAAAGAAATGAAAAACATCAGTAATACCTATGTAATAAATAACTTTATATAATATGGTTTAATACGATTTAGTTGTTAACGCTTGAATTATATTTGTATGAAGCTAACAAAATTTGCATACCGGGACCATAATAATTATTAAAACCTAAAGAATGTATCAGAACACCAACTGTCTGTAGCCAGTGAAGAATAAGGAGACTGCCATTCATCAAACGATACAAAAATATTGTATTGGCGGCTTGGAAGTACGAAATTTTGTGCAGTTAAGATTAAATAGGAACCATGCCCTTGCACCAGAAAAATAGACAACACACTTTGTGTGTGTGTATGTATACGAGGTCGGTATAAAAAGTTTAGTGAATGGTATAGTAAAAACATAATGTACATTAGAATGTACCTTTATTGGCCTTCAAAATGCTGTCCACCAGACACACCGCATTTCTGACAACGTTCGTATAGCGCCTTAAAACTGTTGGAGAAGTCTTCATGTAGAATCGTTTTCAGAATAGCCGTCACTTGATTCTGAATCTCTTCGGTGTCTGCAGATCCCTTTAAGGCCTTCTTAAGACGGGGGAATAAACAAAATCAGAAGGCGCCAGATCTGAGAGTACGGTGGGTGTTGCAAAACTGTCACGCCACGCTGAGTCAAAAATTGGCGTACAATGATGCTGGTATGCGATGGTGCATTGTCATCCAATCCAATTTCCAATTCCAACATCCAATTTCTGGTCTTGCGCTGCAACAAACGTGTAAGAACCTCCAAGTAGAATGTGGCATTCACCGTTTGGCCAGCAGGAACTAATTCCTTATGGATGATTCCTTCTTTGTCAAAAATTGTGATCAACATGGTCTTCACTTTAGATTTTTCCAAGCGGCTTTTGGTTTGTCGCGGGGAAGAAGGTGACCGCCATTACATTGATTATCTTTTCGGGGTCATACTGGTCCAAGTCTCGTCTCCTGTGACAATGGAAACCAGAAAAGTCAGATCCCGGTCACAATTGCCACTGGCCTCAAAAGTCTTGCTTTTTGCTGTTTGGATATGGGGCACAAATCGTGAACAAATCTTGCGTGTGCCCAATTCTTCATGGACGATGGCCCCCACTGTATCTTTGCTAAAACCCACTTCTTCAGTGGCGCCGACTCCATGGGGCTTGGGTGGGCCCCTCGAAAAATATGATTGGGGGGCGGAGCCCCCCAATATTTTAACTGTCGTGTCGTAATGCATATACAGTATATCGGTAGTTAGACGGCGTCACCGGCGAGTAACTTTGCGCATGACTTTGCCCGGTTTGACAGTGTAACAAATGCCAACTCCAATTTCTTTTTGCAGCTTTTAGAGCTGAGGAAAGAAGACTTGCCTGAGTTAAAAGATTGGTTGGGACATTCAAGTGACAAGTGGATCGTCCACGATATACAAAATGAAATAATTAATGTATTAGGTCAATCTATTTGAGCTCAGTGTTAGCTAACATCAAGAGTAGTAGTGAGCATTTTTCTGTAATGGTGCATGAAACATGTGATGTGTCTATTCATGAACAAGTATCATTTTGTGTTCGAACAATTTAATCGTCAATGAAAAACTTTATTGGCTTGTATGAGACTCCTAACACAGAGTCTGAAACTGTGTTTAATATTGTTAAGGACATTTTTGCTGGTTTGGAGTTGTCCAAAGATAGTGCTATGATAGTGCTTTTAATATGAGCGGAAAGTTCAAAGGACTACAAAAGTTAGTTTCAAACCTACAGGACAATGCTCTTTAAGTGCACTGCATTGCGCACAGCCTACACTTAGCAGTTGAAGACAGCCTTCGTTATCTCTCATGCATGCCCTATGAATTTAGCCAAAGACTTAATAAATACAGTTATTGAATAACCTAAAAGGATGGAAATGTTTAGAAGCATAAGCTGTGCTAGTGTCAGTGTCAATGATCAAGCTGGACTACGACCGCTTTGCCTTACCCGATGGACTATGAGAGCTTTCTGTGTACTGCAGATATTGAAAAACTACGAAAATCTGGAGTTCTTTGAAACATTTTCTTCCGTAGATACGACCGAAACAGGTTATAAATGTACAGGCTATCTTGATACAATGTGTCATTTTAAGACTTATTTCTTTTTAAACCTGTATTATCATGTAATTACTGTAGTAGAAGAAGTAAATCGGTAAATTCAGAGCCCACATTTAAGTATAAGTGAATTGGGATTACTATTTCAAGGCTTACTTTGTATATTAAAAGAAAGGTGTGGACGATTTGATTATTTTTGGCAACTTTGTTTAAAAGAAAAACCCTCGCAAGTCGAACCTGAGTTTTCACGGAAAAGCCGTATTCCAAAACGATTTGAAAACAATGAAGCTAGCGCACCTAATGATTTCAACACGGAAAGGAACAGTTCAGAGTTCCTTACATTAATGTTTGTGACACTGTGGAATCTTCGATCACCAACAGATTCGAAAAAAACAGGCTTATCAAGCGTTATAGCTGTGGAAAAAGAGTGTTTGTTAGTTTTAAACAAAGGTGAAACAAGTTTTGTACACTCCGCAGAGTTTTTTCAAAACGATTTGGACACCGATAGGCTGCATTTACATCTTACAATGTTCAATGACATCACTAAACAAAGAAACTTAGAACTAAACTGTATGAGTGATGTAAGAAAGTATCTTTTACTAGAACCCAGTGTAAAAGAAATATTATCTGAACTTGTTGGGTGTATGAAGCTACTTCAAGTTGCGCCAGTTACATCAGTAACAGCTGAGCGATCATTAAGCGCCTTTCGACGTTTGAAAACGTACATCAGACCAACTATGGGACAAAATAGGTTGAACAACTTAGCAGTTCTTAGCGCCCACCAAGATGTTTTGGACGAAACGGACGTTCTACCAGTAATCAATGATTTCATAAAGAGCAACCCAGTCAGAAGATCTACGTTTGCACTTTTCTAAGGATGCTCTGGATTCTGGTTTGTAGGCCTGAATTACAAAGTACAGCTGTAGTAGGCCTATCAACGTTTTTGTAGGTTTAATGTAATTAACATTTTTATATATTTAAGTGAAAGAAAATTTTGTTTACAGTGTCCTGTTATAGTGTTTTTTTAACTTTAAGCTTTATGAATGTTTTTATACAAATTTCAGTAATATTTTTAGACTGAATAATATTTATTATTTGACTGTCTTGGTTTGAATTGGGTTATTGTACCATTTGTACTCCAAGCTAAATACGTTATTTAAATAAATTTACTTTTTTGAAAACTTAAAATCATCGTTGGTTAATATTTGTATAACTCCATTTTAATATCTCAAAATTGCTATCAATAAATATAAAAGGAAATGAAAAGAAATAACTATTAGATAAACTAAAAGAATAAACAATGGTGTATTTTTTAGTTTTGATCTTTTGTGTGCGTAAATAATACTATGCATTGATATAAAAAACACATTACTATGAGCATGAATATATCCTTCAACATTGTTACAAAAACGCACCAGAAAGCCTCTAAATGCAGTTTTAGCAACCTAATTTTTAAAAATTTCTCCCGTCCCCCTTTCATTAGGGGGTATGCAGTACTCACCTGTGAGCCCCCCCAATAATTTTGAAAAGTCGGCCCCCATGCACTTCTTCTGCTATTAATCGCAGAGTCAATCGCCGATCTTTTGCATCGCTCACACACGTTCAATGTTTCGGCGTCCTACTTGTGGATGGTCGTCCCAAACGCGGTTCGTCCTCCACCGATTCTTTGCCAGCGCAAAAGTTTGCAAACCAATCGTACACACATTTCGTACTTACAGCATCCTGCCCGTACACTTGCACCAACATCTCATGGGTTTCTGTCACCGTTTTACCCAACTTGAAGCAGAACTTAATGTTTGCAATAGGAGCCTTGTGCAATTCCCGACAGATGGCAGGTCCAGACATGTTCATGACTGCGTACGCATGCACGCGTGCTGTTTCAAGGGTTGAATACTGATATATTAGACCATTCACTGAACTTTTTAGACATACGGGTACCTCGTATATATCGTAAGCAAACCGATTAGGCTTACCTTTGTTCCTCTTCGTATCTTATCTACTTTCCCCCAAATAATTATATTTTTCTTATTTTTTCCTCAGCCAAAATTTTACCAGTTCAGCCTTAAATTCAACCCGAACCTTGTTCGGGCGTTTAAACATCTCCTGCACCCCTGATTTCATGTAGTATAGTCTCCGTTTAAAACATCCACGGGTTCCAATAAAGATTAACTTGTACAAAAATAATAACTCTTGTATATTAATTTACCAGACAAAGCATCACAGAAATAAGGCCATTGTGAAACAAAACACACTAAAACTAGATAATAATATCCCTATTACTAATTAACAACCAGTTGAAATTACACCTGATAGTGTGCTACATAGCACTTTTTACTGGATCCTGATCCAAGAATACTAAAGAAATAAACGACAGACCAAGTCTTCATTACCACCAATTTATGTAATTACCTCTGTTTTGTTAATACGAATTTGCTGTCAGTTGTGTGCGTAGGGAAACTGTGTTTGACTTCTCCATTCTATTTCTGAGATATTCAGGATCGGATTGTATGCATTAAAATAAATGAAAAATGTTCAGTAACTTTTTTTGAATTTGGCTAAGTTTAGTCGCAATCTGCCATTTTGTTTTCGTACAAAAACTCACTGTAACTCCAGAAATAGATAAAATTTTGAAATCAAATTTGGTATAAGCAATTGTGTTACAAGTGTACCAAACACAAAGAATTTATTTGAATAATCTTCAAAATGGCGGCTGTTACACATTTTTAAAGTGGAATATTTTGAAAACCGGTAATGTAACAAAAAATGTACAAGAGATAAAATATTTTTCTTTTTTAACGACATACTAATTGGCGTTTTTGTCGTTTGTAGGTCAAAAGATGACTGAGTTTTGACTAAAAACTGAAAACATAAATTCTTGGTAATTGTCTACAACATTTAAAATTAGCCTAAAACCTACATTTTAGAGCAATGGATTAATCTCATTTATTAAAACTCTAAAAATTTAAAAAAATTTTGGTTTTAGATTAATTTTGGACAATTACTAAGAAACTATCCAAACCTACAGAAACAACAAAAAGACATTTTTGTTTGTCGTTAATAAAAAATATATTTTGTCTCTTGTAAAGTTAGCGGTTTCAAGATATTCCTCTTTAAGAATTTGTAACTTCACCCATTTCGAAAATTATAAACATAAATGCTTTGTGTTTGGTACACTTGTAAATCATAACATCCAAATTGCTTACAAGGAATTTCAACTCAATATCAAGTCTGTTTCTCGAGTTATAGTGATGAGCCTTTGTAAAAAAAAGAAAATGGTTTATTGCGACTAAACCAAGCCGAATAAGAAAAAAAACGTTACTAAACATTTTTCGGTACTTGTCGGTTATAGGACACCGGCTTTTTTTAAGGGTTATTTTTTCCTACAATAAAAGATAAAGATATTAGTACAAAGTACAGACAACACTCCTGTTTGGGAAATTAACTAAAAAAAGCTCTCCAGTCTTGCGGCACGATGCACCAAACACCCACTGTTGTAGTGAAACTCGACCAGCATTATTTTTTCGTTTTGTTAACAAACTTTCGACGATCTCAATGATTTGGCCGACCCCTCCAATTTTACCTTGGTTTTTATTTTCGACAGAAAATACAAATCTCTCGCATTCCAATCAACTGCGGTAGACTTGTTCATACCTAAAATTGTTTCTCACACCATGTCACTGAGATAATTTCTTCTGACCAACAATACAAAAATCAAACATGTGTAGTGAGTAATAATTTAATGTTCTGGAACCAAGCCCCAACACGGAGATTATTTTGTTTACTATATGGTTTTGACATTACATTTGCAAAATGTTTGTCGTTCAAAATACAGACGCATTTCATGTCCGTTTTCACATTGTTTATTAGTTGGCAATCAACTTTTATCTTGTAAAAAATGCACAATCTCTTCCTCAGTTTTACCTACTTCCTAAATCAAAACACTATCTGGAAGTATGATTGACCTATCTATTATAACCTGACCTTACTAAACCGCCTTTGCCCGATCTATAATTAGGTGGTCTCTAAACCGACAAATAACCATTTTTCATTTATTTCAATGTATACAATACGATCCTGTATAGCCCGCTAAGGTTGTTTGTGACACTCTGTATTATGGTAGTTTATTAAGGTTTGTGGTCTAGCTTATTTTCCTTTGGTTTTAGTCACTTGTTAATCCTGCAACTGTCAGACTACTCAATTTGAGTGGTCGTGGCATGTGAAAACGATCAATTTTGACAACTCTATTTATAATGAATGTTTCACCCACTAAAAATTACCAATCGCAATAAATCAAAAACCGTTGGAAAGGTAACGAACTAAACTTTAATTTTTGTATTTACAAGTTTTTTCTAAAAGGTATATTTACATACGTCATCATCGTTGCAGTTTATTAGTTTTCTTCAACAAACTCGGCGCCCGTCAATTCACCGGATTTCGTCATAAAACACGACAAAGTAACGCATCTTTCTTCTCTTTCTAAAGCCCGCCCAGTACTTCTTCTAAAGTAAACCTAGATATCGTTGGATTCTTCACAATTTCCCCTATCTAATACTGTCATCCAATCAAAAATCGGACAAATAGTTCTAAAGTTGTGGGGCGTTTTGTAGACCCTTGCAATTGGTCAGTTTTCCAACCAATAAACAGTGTTATTTATTACACGTGTTATCGGTGTGACCTCAATCGTTTTTTAGAGACATTTTGGTATCTTTGTAAACATAATGCTTCGAGCTAACTTTCCCTGTAAACCAAATATGCTATATTTGAACAGTTTATTGTGAAGGACCATGGGAAAGTGAGTGCTAATACGGTCTCATCTAAGGTTTAAATATGAACCCTAACGGCTTTTTATAACATGGCTAGACATAGGAGTTTGCGTGCGCATCCTGTATAGCTTGAATGAGCGAGAGATTTCTACTTTTTTTCTCACTTTTGTTATTCAAATAATTCTAAGTCAAACACTTTTAGAAAAAGATAATTTACAAGTATACGGTTCAATTCTTTGATTTATTCTCTACACGTTGTTATAATAATATATCATTTTTGGGTAAAGCAAATATTCCTAAATTACGTTTGAAACTAGACCTACTTTTGTTAGCAGTCGTGTAGATGGAACATAAAAACTGGTGTTTTCAAAATAAGAAATTTGAAATTGATAAATGTTTTTATACAGTTCTATTTAGAACTAAATTATGAAACTTTTTTACGCTTA
>JAGFPH010005159.1:27573-39233 GCA_018207615.1 Philaenus spumarius
CTTTTGTTTGCTTTTCTTACGATGTACTTATTAAAATCACAATAATTAAGTTTAGTTGATAACATTTGTTTATAAAACATTCATGAATTATTGTTTTTTTTTGTTTTTTTTTTAACGTCCTACTGTTATGCACTTTAAGGTTAATGTAGACAGGACCTACAGTCTTACGTGGAATCCGAACCACAGCCAATTATGTCTGTTAAAAAACCATTTAGAAATATTGTGTTTTCTATTTCTTTCATGAAATAAGTAGAATATCTTGTACAGCAAATGGTTTTATTTTAACCCCTTATCATGTTCACTAAACAGCTTAATTTCATTTATTTTATTTTAAATTCCATATTAAATTTATTTTATTTATAGCAAAAATTTTACCTCAAATGCGCCCCCCCCCTCAAGAAATTCCTAGATCCGCTCCTGGCCCAATCAGCTATGAAAAGGATTTCAGAAGGATTTAAAATGCTAGATGGAGAACTAGAGTACATTACTCAACAAGGAGGAATATCTTCAGTTGACATTATATGTTTGAGGAAGGTAAGAGACATTGGGGCAAGAAAACGTGCTGAAGCGGTGAAGCTGAAAACTATTAGACCTCTTCAAATTGTAATCGCTAGTTACGTTAGCAGTACATTCTTTTTTTAGTTTGCTTACAATAAATCTCTAGGTTTAAATTTTCATTCCTTATGTTTTATAAATAAATTTCCAACTTGTAGTGTTGTTTTTACATACTGAGTTTCTTATGTTTATTAAAGTGTTTGGTATAGTAATGTAGATTATTTTTTATTAAAACCGTTCAATACTACTCACAAACTTAATTTTTTAATTTCTGTGTTTTACTTAATTGCAGTCCAGTACCGTATTATGTACATTACAGTACCTTACGTTGATGTGTCAGAGTAAAGTACCGTTGGGTATCGGCACGGAATGGCGGCGATAGTATGTGGGGCTTTCAATCGCTCTTTTCGGCCGCACAACCTACTTACGCCCGACTACAGGAAATCTGAATATTTCGGAATCCAGATTGGCCATCCGCCCCATTAGTCCGGATTTTTGAGAGTCTACGGTATCCGATTTTCACTTGTTTGGACCACTGCAGAATCAAAATATGTTGTGACAATAATAAAGTCAAAGAAAATGTCTTAACAAGGACTGGCTCAAACAAGGAAGTAAAGATTTATTTGCAGCAAACATACAAAAATGGCGAAGGAAGTTTGCTTGCACGATTATTTGGAAAATCATTTAAAAATGTCATTTTGAATAAATAATACGATTTTTCTCCACTACTATTTTTCTCTTTAATTATTGAATTTCCCTTGTGTTTTAGTTTATAATTAATGTAGTTCTAAATTTAAATACTATTAGTGTAATACATTAAGTTATTTATAAGTGAGTACATGCGTACCTAGCAGTTCCAAAAATTTTTGAAGTGTGTTCGGATCACGAACCGTACAAGCTAGTATCGCTTTAACGTCAACTGTGTTTAAATAATGCTGTAATGTGCGTACCAGTGACGGAAATAAAGTATCGTCATAAACAACATCTGAAAATAAAAGAAATATATTACTTAACAAGCTCTTTCTAATCTTTAAAAAATACTTCAACTTAGAACCATTAGAATTTACAGTATATCATTAAATAAATTAGCTTTTTGCAATTTGCGTTGACAAAAACCTTACAAATAAAAATAATATTCTAAAAGTTTTTGCTTTGGTAGTACAGTAAGACCTCGATAATCCGGCACGCTCGGGGATCCGGTTTTGCCAGATTATCGAATATGCCGGATTATCGAGGTCTTCCTTTAAAATGGTTTAGACAGGGAATAAACTATAAATAAACGCACATGTACTGTATATGAACAGGTAAATTACACGTTGAAACTATGTAACATTAACTGCGTAGAGAAATTGCCGCTAACTAATAAATTTTAAAAGCCTAAAACAAAATCATTTTGTACATAAAATATTTATAATATAAGCTCTCTGAGCGCTGGATTGTAACAAATGTAAAAAAAAAGGTTCCGTAGGCCTATAGTATCGTGCGAGTGACACGCTGATGTTATAATTGTGATCGTAGCCTCAGTTGTGAACAGCGGAGTAGACAAGTTGCGGCGTAGTGATGCGCGATTGTTTGATGCTCGAGATGTTTGAACAATCGAGACAATCGACTAATCATGCATTTCGTGTATCACTAGTTGGGTGCATTACTAAGAGAAGTAGACATAAGTCATAAGTGATTTTAAGTTTTACAGAATAAAGACTTTGTATATAGAAACTCAATTTTTTAAATTTTTACCCTAAAAGTCACTGATTTTTATTCCTGGGAACTAGTAGAAAGTGGTTTTAAATCGAACAACTATTTACAAGAAATTCAATGTATCTTTTTCCAAAGACTTTAATTGGTTCAAATAATCTTCATTAAGTGGAATACGTTTAACTAAACACTGTCAGCAACGAAAGTGTTAAACGGTCCCTTTAACGTTTTTAAAGGACGACGAGAGCACATTGTTTTGAATCGGTTGATTTTTAAGAGAAATTTTGATTGAAATGTTTGTTTTGAACAAGTTTATTGAGCAGTAGATTTTTACACACTGTTTTTAACGGATGCGGAGCCAACAGACAGTGTAGACCGGGCTTAAATCACTCAATAATTACAAAAACTGTTATTTTTAATGAGTGCAAATTTTCAAGATGATTGATGCCGAACTATCGAGTCTGCCGGATTATCGAGGTCTTACTGTAGTACAGAATAAAATTTCCTTTTAGTAAAATGTGAGTAAATAACTGAATTATTTGTAACATTAACAACAACATTATATTCAATGTCCTTCCTGATAGCCTAGCTGCCTTATAGTTGCTGCAACCATTCACTTTGAATCGAAGCTAGTGTGGGACTGCTTCAAAGCAGTGAATGAAATGGTTATACTTAACAAAGTTATTCTTAAATGCGTGTCTGATCATGTGCGCATCAGGTGGCTTTTACTTTTTAAAACAACATTTTGAATACTTTTTTACTATCGAAGAAAAGAAATCTAAGTTAATAAATTTACTATATTAGTAAGATGGTATTGGAGTTGCAGATAGGCGGCAATTAGCCTGTAAATAATTATAGCTAGGCAGTATTGTCTTTTACGACCATAAGTAGTTCGGGGGTTTTTGTATAAAAGCTCTGTAGAGAGGAGGTATTGTTTCTTGGCTGCTACCTCTAGAATTTTTGCCGTAAAAATTGTATTAGTCGATGCAAAACGTCTGCCAGAATGAGTTGGAACCAAAAAGTAAATTTTGTTAAAAATGTCAGTTAGGAGGTATTGTTTGCTAAACGACAATACAGTAGAGTCCCACTATTCCAAACAGAGTTAAGAAAAAATACCGATTTTTTCAAACAAAAACAGGAGAAATTAAAAAGACGTTTGTGAAAAAAGTACATTTATTGTTATACAAATAACTTAAATAGAGACACACATAGAGCCTAAGCTTAATGAAAACGCCTGAAACCAAATTGGAATGAAAATAGGTTTTGTTTCCTTTACGTTTCCTATCTATTTTGCGGGAAGGAAGTTACCACAACAAGCATCTGGTAAAAAGGATAACGGGTCCGTCAGATAGAAGGAAGGATTAGATACAACTGCTAGGCACTAATAGTGTTGTTGCCACCTACCAGTTGCGTTCATCCGTTTTTCTCCTTCGTTTTCGTTATCTCGAACGAATTTAATTTTTTTCTCGATCTTTTTTCAAGACGATCTTTTTTCAAGGTGAGGTCAAGAGCATTTGCCGTACGTGTGATATGAGTTCAGTTTGAGCGTTCACCTACTCTTCACTTTCCTCCAAGCTGATTAACACTGTATAGAACTAACACCAGCAGATGTCCCCGCACTTAATTTAAGCCTTAACAAGTCAATACGTTGATATTATTCATGAAATCCGCATATTCCGAATTCCCGCTAAACCGAACAGTGTTTGGTCCCAATTAGTTCGGAATAGAGGAACTCTATGCTATACAGTTTATTAATATAAGAAATAACATAAAAATTTATGTTTTGTTTCATTCTGTTAAGTACATAACAAAATTTAAAAAGACAGTCATGAAATGTTGGTTTTTATTTTGATATCAAGATAAATTATGGTTGCTAATTATATCTGGAATTCAATGCCAAAACGATAAATTTACAGAAGAAATACGCACTTACCAGCAGCTAAAATAATATCAGGTTGATGCCGGTGTATTATGTCACTTTTACCAACGTCTTCCCAGTCAAGTTTTATTACTTCTACAGGTGTACCGCCTATGCATGAATTCAACTGAATATTTTCCCTCAACAACTGCAACACTGCAGTGTGATAGTCAGTAAAACAGTACGAGGCAGGTGAACAACAGTTTGCTACAGCAATGCCTGTTAAGCCAGCTCCTGATCCAAGCTCTAGAATGTGTTTTCCACGTAACTGATTTTTATTTGATAAACACCACTCAGCTAAGGCAAGTGCACCCTGTGAAAATTTAAAAAAATAATACAGTAAATTTTTTCTTTCAACATTTGTTACCATTAACCCTTTAAGGAGTTTATACACAAATTCAAATTGCACAAAAACAGTAATGAAATTCTACGTCATGCACAGGTATTAAAATAATGATTTAAATAAAAAACAATTTTTCATGTATGCATGAATAATTCATCCAAGTCACTAGCAAGTTTATGAAGTCACTGCAAACGATATGAATTGTGATGAGCAGGGGTGCCCACAGCATGGTTTGATGGCGCAAGTTGCGCCATCAGAATTTTTGGGGGGGAATAAATTTTTGGGGTGTTTTTCACAGTTTGGGGGGGAATTTTCATATGTTCCTGATTAAAATCAATATAAAATATGAAGATTTGACGATCCCCCCAAGAAATTAGGAGATAATCTGTTGTTTCTATGTGTTAAAAATCTCCAATTATTCGTGTGAAAGTGCCGTATTATTGACAGCCAGGCAATTCGACTACTACTGCTTGTAGTGAATAATGCAGTGTAGGTACGAGCCGATAGAGGGTGCCGCGTGTAGTGTAAACAAAGTATAAACATATTATAGACATTTTTACATCATTGAGAGCCTGCCAAGGTCATTCTGCAAACAACTGCCCTCCCCCTCACAACAGTCCCAAAACCATGGTGTAAACAACATGGTGTAAAACGGTGTAAGTAGATAAGGGGTGCTTACTTAGAAAACGAGTTTTCGACGGGTTCAGCGCATTTCATCAGATGACGTCACGGCTCGAATTAAAAATGCAGCCTTTCGTCCAAACTGCGTTTGCGCATAAATCATCAACAAATGTCTTACAAAGTGTATATTTTTGGTTTCTGTATGAAACGTGTTTTCCAACAAGTACGAGTTTAACGATACAAATATGACATTTACTATACCGAATTACCTTCATTTTATGCTCTTTAGATTGGTGATTTCGAAAATGACGTGAAATAAATAGTAAAAATACTTTCCCACTACACATAAATATAGTGTAGAAAAAGTTATTATTAGAAATAATTTGCATATTATTAGAAATATTTGTCTAAATTCAAATAGGGTTAAAGGTTGACTATTTTCTAACTTCAATATCAAATTTACATCGTTATAAACTACGTTTAGTTTGCTTTAACACGATAACAAATTCATAATTTTTAAATGAGCGGAAGTGAGTGAACAAGTTTGTCTTGTCGTCTAATCAAAGAAAAAAACTTCTGTTCAAATCATAAAAAAATCCATTGAAAGTAGTATTCACTTTTTTTTAAACTAATTTTTAATACAAAACAGTTTTATTAACTTATGTATTGCTTGTTTCTTTTTGGATGGAAATCACTTTCTTCATTTGCATGGTTGTCCATTTTACATATATATTGCAGTTGTATTTTCGGAAGAAAAATCTGTTCGGTGTATTATTATTTATTTATTTATTTTACATATTGTATAGTTTTTTCCTACATTGTTTTGAACATTGTTGGTCTTATATTAATTGTTTGACCCTTGAGTCCAAAAAAGTGGTTTTTACAAAATGTCTGTCTGTATGTATACAAAGCTAGAGCGAAAACTATTCGATCGATTTCAAACAAATTTGCACCAGACATGTCAAGTAGGTCTGTATAGATGCACGAAAAACGGGTTTGAACAATTTTGAAAAACAACCCCCTTTTTGGCCAAAAAACCCAGAAAAAATCAGTTAGGGTATTATTTTTTTATAAAAAAACGGCTCTAACAATTTTGATCAAATTTGGCTTATTTGCAGCCCTTAATATACCCTATCACATGCAGAAAACCGTATCTTTCTAAAAATTCTTGTCTAGCTAATAATAAAAATAATAACTGAATTTTATTGGTTGTTTGGCCAAAAAGGGGGTTGTTTTTCAAAACCTTTTTTCGTCCATCTATACAGGCCTAGTTGACGTGTTTGGTGCAAATTTGTTCGAAATCGATGGAATAGTTTTATCTCTAGTAATAATAATAATATTTATTAGTTAATCTCCTAGTTTAAAATCACCTCTCCTACCCCTCCTACAAAAATGAAGTGACTGTGAATCTCTTTAATAATTTAAATATGTTTGTGAGAAAGTATGTGCCAGTTTCTGGTACCGTTTATTTGAAATGTGTTTGTTTTATAACCTTTCTGTTGTAAATTTAACCCTAATGTGTGTACAATTTCTGTAAGTTGCTCTGCCATAGTTTTAATGGTTTCAAATTGTCTAGTTCCCGTGCTATTGTGGTTTTCCGTGATTCTTAAGTATTTTTTGGTGATTCAGGTTTTTTTTTAAAAAAGTTGTTCAATTTTCCTTAGATTCTTTGGTCTAGTGTTCTATTATCCATTGTTATTATATGTTCGCAAATTTCAGGTCTTAAACCCTGTATTAGATGTGCTATTATTTGGTTGTCTTCGACGTTAGTATGTAATTAATAGATTGATTTGTGATTTGGCTGTCCATCCGTAAGCTCTTGAAGCCACTTCTTATCTGGATATAAAAGTATGTGTATCTTCGGATGGTAAGCCGTGATATTGGGAGGGTTGAACTAAGGGTATTTTCTCTTTCCTCTCCATTTCAGTGTTTGTTTTCGTTTTTTATTTTATTTGAGTGTTGTCTTGCTTCTTCGTAGATTTGTTCGTTTTTTCCTTTGATTGGATCGTTAAAAATTTTGAAAGATCACATTTGAAAATTTTTGTGATATCTCATGATTTCGTTCAGTGATATTTTGTTCGATGAAATTTGACCTGGTACGTCCGTTTTGACTTCCATTTGCTATCGGGTTAATGTTGTGATTGAAGCGACTGGTGCGATCATAGCTCTGCGATTATCGCTGGAAGATAATCGCGGAGCGATGATCACCGTCAGACTGTTGTTATTGAAGCGATTATTCTACCAGTCGCCCGTTCATAACAAGACAACAAGACCATTTTGAACAATGCAAAGCAGGCGCCCGCGATTATCGCAGAGCGATGATCGCACCAGTCGCTCAATCACAACGTACCTTTACATCCAACGCATCTGGCCTGTTAGTTTTATTCCATTAAGTTATTTTGAAATCTATTTGAAATTATTAATTATTATTATTATTATTATTAGTTATTATTATTATTATTTTATTTAAAAATCTTAATTTAGGGTCGTGTTTACTCCAATACTTACACTTTGTAACTTCTTTTCAATCAATGTCTAATTTTATCAAAATAATATTAAAACAATTTTATTCTCACTTAATTTTGTGTTGCATGAAATATCATTTATTTGTATTATGTTTGTGTATTCTTCCAAATCGGTTAAGTACCTACTACTGGTCTTCAAAATGTATTGTAGTTTTTTATTGTTATTTTCTTACAACATTTTCTTAATTATTATCAATGAATATAAATTTATTTTTGTATTTTTCAACTATATATTACTTGTTTTTATTAAATTCGAATAGCTAGTTTAATACTTTAACATGTTACATTACATACGATTACCACCAATAACAAGGATTTCTTTTTCACCAAGCATTAGAGGTTAAAGAACTTATTTAATATTATGATGTCTTCTGCTACTTTCAAAAGTAGTATAATGTGTTGTTTTTGTTAATAAAACTTACTGAATTTGTGTATTTGTATTATTTTATAAATTACGTAGAACCTCCTTTTTTCCATAAACATATTTTTAAGAAAAACTTTAATAAGTTATTGGATTTAACTGTAAACTTTAAGTTACCTAATGGGTTGTTTTCAGAGAATAAAATAACACTTTTAAGAAAGAAAAAAAAAACATTAATTCCTATGCGTAATTATGTTTTTTTTTTTTGCATAAAATGGCATAAAATGTCTACTTTATTTGGGAGAGGGAACCCACAGGCAGGTTTTGGGGGGGATTTGCGCCATAGGCTTTGGGGGGGATGGGCACTCCTGGTGATGAGAGTTTTTGCAACAACAGCTACTTCCTACACTCCTTACTATTATCTACCGTACTTCATGCGCCCCACGTTTTTAATCTAATAAGTACACTAAACCCTCGTTTATCGGGTTTTGATGAGACCAATAATACTGTTACGGATAAACGAAATTCCGGATAAACCAAATATCAAGGGGTTTTATATAAAAACACTTGTTTTTATGATTCATTAACTGTAATATACAATAATCACTAATGGTAAGTACAGAAAAATTTGTTCAGTTATTGCAAGAAATAAGACAAAGAAAACTGAAACTGTTTTTTAAAGAAATCGGTAATGTTCTTCTGCTTCACTGTCTGACATTTGAATTCTGAATGCAATTAAATCACTGTACAATTATTATTAATAATGCATTGTGATTTAACAAGTCACTGCACTCAGCAACAAAATTGTTTACTCTTACTCAACACAACCCTGATCTTACGACAATATAACAGAAAAGTAAACAAACAAGTGGCGCTGATTGACGGGCGCGTCTGACTCACAGTGACGACGTAAGTACTACAGTCAGGTACTACTGCGCCGTGCCATACGACATCCTGCACAGGATCTGCCATGACTCAATTTGTATTGTTGCAAAAAAAAAAAAATTCTGAGGTCCATTGGGGATAAATTGTAGTTCTGGATAACGATTGCCAGATAAACGAGGTTTTAGTGTATTTTTGTTGCTACTAAACATTCACAATCACAAATTTTCAGGACAATCTATATGGGTTAGGAATCTGTATAAATATGTATGCTGCTATGAGAAATTATTTTATACTTTTTAGACCGTTTTAAAAACATGGTATATTAAAAAATTGTTTTTTATTTAAATAATTGTTTCTGCTTTTTACTCTTGTGTGTGTGAAATTTTGCAATCAATTTTAATCATCTGGGTGAGATTATGACAGGCAGGTCTGAGCTGTTTAAATTTTTGAGTCTCTAGCTCATCGGGAAGTTAGTTTGAAATCGAATGCAAAATTTGTACCGGAGAAACAAAAAAACAGACAGAAAAGAAAGCGAGTTACTTATCCCGTCCAGAAAGTAAAGAACGAATGCGCATCGCGTGCGGCGCAGATCCCCCACTACTGCGATTACGTGCGTGGCCGCTTGCCCCTTCCTTACTCTTCAGTGTGGGGTGGGTCTCGTTGCTGTGTGATCACGTTACTGGTTTTCGCAGCGTTTTAAAATGACAGCGCTAATCGAAAATCCCGCCAAATGTGAAGTACGGGGTGTAATCCGCTTTTTGAATGCTCAAAAAGTTAAGCCCATTGAAATTTATAAGCAAATTAAAGCTGTGTATGGTGAAGATGCGATGAATGAGTCATCAGTAAGAAAGTGGTGTATCATGTTTAACCAAAACAAGAGGCGTGGAATGCTGTCGGCTAAAGTTTTTTTCATTCACGACAATGCCCGGCCTCATGCCTCGGCACGAACGCGGCTAGAACTCCAAAGTCTGAAGTGGGAAATCTTTTGTCATCCTCCCTACAGCCTTGACCTAGCACCTAGTGATTTTCATCTGTTTCTAAAGTTGAAGCAATTTTTGGGTGGAAAACAGTTTGGAAATGACGATGAACTTAAAGAAGCAGTGATAATATGGCTCAAATCTTTCGCGGCTGATGAGTATAACATCGGAATAGAGAAACTGGTCCCACGTTACAACAAGTGTTTTGACAACAATGGCGATTACGTAGAAAAGTAGAATAAGGTACTGTGGCTGTGTAAATAAAGTTTGGTGTTGATATCTTTTGTTTTTATTTAACCATGCTAAAACGTTCTTTACTTTCTGGACGGCCCTCGTAATATTGCATTGTCATCCAGTTCTGAGCTATGTTTAAAGTTTTAAGTCTCTCACTCGTCGGGAAGTTTGTTTAAAAGGGTTTTTGTGTAATAAGAATGATTCTCAAAACATATGGCATAATATTAGGTAAACATCAAACTGGGAGAGATAAAGCTAATAATCTTCATTGTATGAAGCCAATAATGTACAAGATCTGTCAAACCAATTAGCTAATTATTTTGCATCCATTTATTCCGATCACAACGCAAATATTCTAAATATAACTGAGTGTTTTTATAAACCTCTTCTGCCTCAGTTCACATTGTCCTATTGTTATATCGACTACATCAGAAATATTATTGAAAATCTCAATATCAAAATACGGTAGGATACAAGGCAGAGATATGAAAGAAAATTCACAAATAATCACAGAAACTTTTATACAATTGATACATTTTTCATTTTGTATTTTATTTTTCCTTAACCATCTCTCAACTATGTAAAATATAAGAACTTAAGAAATACAAAATATTGTTTTTAAATCTTTTCAAGGAATATTCATGTAAAATTTGTAAAATCGAACCACGCATTTGGCCGTGACTGAGAAATAAACAGTTTTTGATGCACGAAATACCGAATGGCTGATATAAAATTGGTAATAGCCCTACTCCAAGTGCTTTTTTATGACTTTTCTACTTCAGTGTATAACTAAGTATAATTTGTATAAAGGTTTGTAACATAAGAGATTTCAGACCTATTATGTTTAAGCCAAATATAAAGAAAATCGAACAACACATTGGTAGACTAAATAGTCTTGAAAACAGGACCTCGTTTATACTCAGTCAAAAATCTACAAATATCCAGTTCGCAAAACAGACTCTGTGTTATCATAATGAACTATAGTTGCTATTGCTAAAACTATAGGTAGTTGGAAAAGATATGAGGTAGCTTACAGGAAATATTAACATGTTTGCCTGAAATTATCTTTCCACCAGATTTTGGGTTATCAGAATGTAATTTTAATTATTTTATGTGGTTTTAATGCAAAATACAACCATAGGCTTTCATTGTATGAAACCAAGTTTTATCAAGTTGACAAATTTATAGTCTTAAACCAGATTTGAACCAGATACCTAAAGCTCAGCGTCAGGAATTCTAACCTTTCAGCTACAAGACCACCTCTATAGTTGTTTCAATAAAACTTTATAATTTCTAAAATTGGTTGTCATATCACTTTAATAAACTCTTTTAAAACATAAGTAAATACCAACCTGCCATGAACACAATCCAGTTGTTCCCTGTGATATAATTTTTGCACTTTCTTTTAACGTAAGAACACGATCGTTTGTAACAAAGTGTCTGTAGTGGAATTCTTCCTTTTCATGTTCAGAGTCTTGTAACAAAGCACAGTAAGATGCATAAACTTGGTCCGATACTTCTAAGCCTCGAGTTTCTAACTACAAAA
>JAGFPH010005159.1:39333-68396 GCA_018207615.1 Philaenus spumarius
ATAAACTTGGTCCGATACTTCTAAGCCTCGAGTTTCTAACTACAAAAAATAAAATCAATTGAAAGAAATTTGAAAAATATTTATTGCTGAGTTACCAATACATTATTATTATTAATTGTGATACGTTATTAATAATACAATTTTAGGAAGGTCTTTGGCGGAAACCATGTTTCACTAATTATTAACTTGATTTGAGGAAGGAACATTTTAAGAAATAAGGCTGGTTTGCAACACTACTAAGGGGGACATCTGCGTGCTTTACAAGTCAACCCAATTATACCTCCGTTCACAAATTAAAAATCTTTTTAAATGAGGTGTAAGATTATATATAACCTAAAAGCTAAGATGGTAAATAATACTAAAAGTCTAAAGAAATACATTAAGTTCATGAGTATAATAAATTTAAAACTCATTGTTTTGTATCCAAGTCACTGGTTATAATGAATAAAATTTATTATGTCCGTCTATGTGACTTTTATTATAAGTCAATGGAGTAAGTACCGTAAGTAAAGTACTTTATAATAAAAGTCACATAGACGGACATAATAAATTTTATTCAGTATAATAAATGTTAAAAAGATCCGGGCTTGACTTAGGACTATTCTTAAACAAAAATCTAACCTCCAAACCAGAAATGTGACGTGGAAAATGAAAACAGACCATACAGTATGTCGGGAAAAGAAATTTTACAGTAGAGGCCAACACACAAAATCAGGGTTAGTTTTAGCCATTTTTATTTTTTTCAATTAATCAAGATCTTTTATCTTGAAAAATATGTCAAACAAACATAAAGTGACAAAAATCATTTTTAAGGTCTTTCACAGCTTGGGGGGCAAATGTTGTCATGGAGTTGTAATATGGGAGAGACATTAGCCTCTAAAATTACAGTGACTAGATAGAGACAGTGTGGCCACATGAAAGCGGCCGCCATGTTTTTCCTAAAAGTAATGTTATCCTGCCATAAAGTATAATGTAATTTATTTTCAAAATATTTATAAAACCTTTTGTTTTATTTCATAAAGGCCTCGTAAACAACTTTATAAATGTTAAACAGTAGTTAGAAAGCAGATAAGTTGTTTAAAATGAAATAACCTATAAAAAATAATGATTTAGCCTACTATCACATTTTTTACTAGCCTATGCCGATAGTTGAGTAGTAGCCTACTGACGTTAATTACAAACTAATAAAGCTATATCAAAACAAGTTGCACTATTATTTTCTTTGTTCAATTCTACGTTAAAAAAAACATTTTGAAGTTCAATTACATTATTTATGCGGTTTATTTGAATAAAAGTTAAGGTTTTGTATTATTTTCAAGGAACCAAATTTTCAATAATTCGTAGCTATCTGAAAAAGTATTTGACTGGTCATAATGAAATTGTTTTTATTTAAATTTAATTCTCAACTTATAGACATTTTCGTTTTAAAAATTAAAATTTTTCTGAGATAATATTTTCACAGAACAGGATCATAGTAGGCTATATTCTAACAAAATATTTTACAATCACAGATACATATAAACTTAGCAACATTATAAAACTAAACCAATTAATTGTCTTTTAATTATTATCCTGTTGTTAATTAGCCTTTTTTATCAATGAATAAATTTTACAAATTAAATATTTTCAAAGTTACCGTACACTTTCAGATTTTTACAATGCATTTATTTCCATCTGATTTTTTTTAATAAGTGAATCAATTAAAACTTTCCTAACTAACTAATTTATTTCTATTTCAATTGAAAGCTAATAATAAAATTAATGTCTCTAACAAAAATTTAACATCAAAATTACAATTCTTTGATTTTGAGGTTAGGCAATTCAAGATTTTCAAGTTTAAGTTATTCAAAGCCGAAAAACAGGTTTTATTATTAATTTCCCTCATTATTTCAGTTAGGCCTACTTATTAATGTGATTCTTGCCTTAGATTATATTAATTGTACCTTCACCAAGACTAAAAGAAAGAAAAAATAACGATGACAATTTAATTTGAAAACTATAAACAAACGTAGGGCTAACACGGACGAAATTATAGGTTTGGGCCAAAAACAGAGTTCTTAAAATTGTGTAATACTAATATTTATTGCATTTATCTTTTCTATTGATAAAAAGGATTAGCCTATGTTGTGAACTTTTTAAAATGTTGTAAATAAAAGACTTTTAGTATGTACTTACTTCTGAAATATGCGCGCTGAAACGATTCCGTAGAGTGGCGGGAGTAGCCTAATCTGCTGTCATTTCCTTATTAATTTGGTGCAATATCACATACTTCAACACAAATCGCTTTAAAATAACTATTACGTTTATTTTAAAGTAAAAACTAACAAATATCTGTAAAAAAATCGGTAAAGTCGCTTTTACAATATGTGAACGTGAATGAATGTAATGTAAACAGATACGAATTTAGGAAAAACATGGCTGCCGACATCTTGACCAATAGGAAACAAGACCTCACTTGGCCACACTGTCTCTATCTAGTCACTGTATCTAAAATGAACCACTCCTGCATTCTAGCGGTATTATTGGGCATTACAATTAGTTTTGATATGAAATAGAATATTGTCTGCACTAAAAATAAAACTTTCCGGATATTTGGTACCTTTTCTATTAAAAATAAACGGTACCAGGAACTGGCACATACTTTCTCACAAATACATTTAAATTACTAAACAGATTCACTGAGACTTGTAGGGTGGGGTAGGAGAGTTTTTTTATTAAAGTTGGAGATTAACTAATAAATATTATTATTATTATTATCTAAAGAGAAAACTATTCGATCGATTTCGAAAAAATTTGCACCAAACACGTCAATTAGGTCTTCATAGATGCACGTAAAATGGTTTTGAAATTTTTTTTTAAACAACCCGCTTTATGGCTAAAAAACCCCCAAAAACAGTTATTATTATTATTATTATTAGCTAAACGAGAATTTTTAGAAAGATGCGGGTTTCTGTATATGGTAGGGCACATTAAAGGCTACAAATAAGCCAAATTTTATCAAAATCGTTAGAGCCATTTTTTAATAAAAAAATAATAACTGATTTTTTGGGGGTTTTTTGGCCAAAAAGGGGGTTGTTTTTCAAAATTATTCAAAACCCTTTTTCGTGCATCTATACAGGCGTACTGGACATGTCTGGTGCAAATTTGGTTGAAACCGATCGAATAGTTTTCTGTCTAGCTTTGTATACTTTTATTAAAGTAGGCGATTAACTAATAAATATTATTATTATTATCTAGAGAGAAAACTATTCGATCGATTTCGAACAAATTTGTACCAAACACGTCAATTAGGTCTTTATAGATGCACGTAAAAAGGTTTTGAAAAATTTTGAAAAACAACCCCCTTTATGGCCAAAAAACCCCCAAAAATCTGTTATTATTATTATTATTATTAGCTAAACGAGAATTTTTAGAAAGATGCGGGTTTTTGTATGTGGTAGCTCGCTTGTTGAAATAACAAATGTGGTTTTGAGCTTAGGTTAAAAATAGTGTGCCAGGAAGGAAGTAAGCACAAGGTTTAGCCAGTGAAACATTATTTGTGTGGAATTAAAGGCTACAAATAAGCCAAATTTTATCAAAATCGTTAGAGCCGTTTTTTTATACAAAAATAATAACTGATTTTTTGGGGGTTTTTTGGCCAAAAAGGGGGTTGTTTTTCAAAATTGTTCAAAACCATTTTTCGTGCATCTATACAGGCGTACTGGACATGTCTGGTGCAAATTTGGTTGAAATCGATCAAATAGTTTTCTCTCTAGCTTTGTCTACATACAGACATACATACATACAGACATACAGACAGACATTTTGTAAAAACCACTTTTTTGGACTCAGGGGGTCCCTAAACGGATATTTCCACAAAAATCTCAACATCGATTTTTTTTGCGATCACTATACTTTCTCTATACTATAGTATAGTGAGAAAGTAAAAAGAAGAGCGTGAATTATGGTCTCCCTTTATTAATAACTTCAAACCTTTTTCTAAAAACTCCTGTTTGCCGTAGTTTACAATCAGATAAATTAGTTATGACTCAGCCAAATTTTAAGATGTTTTCATGATTTAGATAGTAAAATTTTACGAATGTTATGCCTAATAACATAATTTACTACAATAACACAATTTCCTAAAAATGGTCTCTTTTTATTTTCCGCGTCACAAATACAATTAATTGTTAAAAGTTTGAAATTACAATAGAACCTCGATTATCCAAGGTAATTGGGACCAGGTTGACCTCGGATAATAAGGTAGGCCGTGAGAAAACCATTGAGGTGTTAGTTCCCGCGTCATTTAAATTGTTATAGGCTGATTTGGAGCCATACTTACTTCAAAATCTATTTTATTTGGCTTTAAAATAATATAATAATAAGAAGGTTTGGTAATGTACTCAAATGAAAGAAATTGGATTCTGTAAGCTATTGTAATAAATACCACAAAATTTCTAACCTCTTCTTTTTTTGAATACCGTTGAGATACCCATTTTTCAATTTCTGATCTATTTCGTATCCAATCCCTAACTGTCACTTCTCCAATTCCTAAATCACTTGCCACTTTTCTTATTGAATCACCTCCATCTAATCGTTTAATTGCTTCCCATTTTTTATTTAAAGATAAAACAACACGCTTTCGCTTTCCACTCATAATGACATTCTCATTCACAAAGTTTAACACCGACTAAAAAGAAAAGAATAAAATACAGTAGCAGGGGGAAGAACAACTCGTGGGAATGAATGTTGTCCACAATGCCACGAGGAGGAGAGTGTATTATAGGCCCAAGACCACTTCGTCATTCACTTTGTACCTGTCCGCTGAACGCTGTCCCTTACTATTGCGTTCAGTAAGGGGTGGAAATATTTACATTACAGGATGTACAAGGCAAAAGAAAGTTTTTTTTTCTTTCTGTTCAATCTAACACAAAAGTTTATATTATAAATTAATTTATTGAGAAATTCTTTCAAGCTATGGTAATTACCGGGTCAACTTTAAATTTTATGATATTTTAATTAGAGAATATATTGAACAAGAACTAACGAAAAAACCAAAAAGTAAATGTCGGAAATTATTAATAATGATAAAAACTTACATTAAAAGCCGTCTGGATCAGTTTCTGTGTCAGAGTACTGTATGGCCTAGCTGAAGTGTCCTATTCATCGGGTTTTTTACTGTCTGTCGTAAACCTCGCCGACAGTACGAAAAAGATAATGTAACCTTTCCTTGTAGTCCAACAATAATAATAGACAATAATTAATATACTAACTCTTATAATATATCTTTACAAATTGGAAACATACTGTGACTAAAAACTACAAGTTAGAATTTCAGGCTATTTTTTTATTAGTTCTTGCGTATATATTGAACAAGAACAAACGATAACACACAGAAACAATTATTGTATTACTAGAAACTTCACAAAGAAACGGATTCACTTTAGAACAAGATGTCATTACGTATAAAGACAGATTGAAAGCAAGACTCAAAGCTGATATAAGGGCGTGGACTATGAACTTTCTTATCATTCGATGAGCTTATCTACAAGGTTTTCGACATTTAGTTATTTGTTTATTCGTTAGTCTTTAGTCACAGTATTTTTCAAAAGTGTAAACATATATAAATTTGTATATGTTATGCAGAATATGATAAGGGACCTCTTGTCGCAAATTTTTGAAATTGAGTTTTTGTTATTTCCTTAAAAAGAGTTGATTTCTGAACAATTTAACACAAAAATCATAATTCTATCTTAAAAATTAAGGAAGTTATGCCCAAATGAAAATTAGTTACGGAAAAAGGTTGTTTTGAGAAAAACGCAATTACAGTAGTTTTGATTACCAATCATGCAAGAGGTCCCTTTTCTCAGACCTGACATCTGTTGCTTAGATACCATTTTTCGATTATTTCTCAACTACAAACCACTTTACAATTGATGTTAGCTTGTAAATAAGAAGTTGGGCAACAATAATCGATAAAAAACCAAAAGTCAATATCTTTTACTCTTACTACGTTCTTATTTGCCTGTACTGAAAATTTTACTCTCCCGACAAGAGGTCCCTTTTCACTTTCCGTATCTCATATTTATTATATTGTCTATGTATAATGTTTCCGACACATAGTTTTTGTTTTTTTAATTAGGCTAGTTCTTGTTTAATATATTGTCTAACTAAAATATCATAAAATTTGAAGTTGACCCAGTAATAGTAGACTATTACTAAGCTATGAATTCTTTATCGAAATCAATTCAGTTAACTTACATTTATTTGTACACAGAAATAGTTACGGCTGATTATTTAACCTACATTGATCATCTTCAATTAGCTGAGCTATTTATGTATTTTAAATGGGAAAATAGCATTAAGTTAAGTTTTTGTGTGAGTGAAATAATGGTGCTTGTACTTGAACTGGTGGAAAGATTCCACATGCATAGTACCTATAGATAATTTACTAAATATTTTATATATATAACACCTAACTTTGAAATCACCTAGCTTTCTGAATACTGTGATCACTGGTAATGGGTTGAGGGTATACGGCCCAGAACAAAAGTCACGAGGACATTAGTAAAAAATAAAAATAAGTTTCCAGCAAATTCATAGGCTGTTTTTCGACTCACATGGGATAATGCACCATGAGTTTTTGTCTTAAGTACCTAAGTTGTCTTCTTAAATCTTTAAAATGTAACCTAATTGTATAAACTTAAATGCAAATAAAAACATTGTAAAAAGGTAGCCTACCAATATAATAGTAAGTTACCTGCTGAATAAGAGATTTCAAAAAGAAGCGAAGATAAGATTTCCTCAAAGGATATTTTATAACCAATGGATGCAGTACAGTATAATTCAAGAGATGATCCTGTACAGCAGTGCAATGATCTTTTTGATATTCAATCTGATTTAAAATATCCTGCAACATGTTAAAAGTATAAGTAGGGTACGGTACATTACAAGATACAATTATAGGTATGGTATTATAAGGTAATAAAACGGTTTTAGTAATATTAGCCATCTCTACAAGCAGGATACCCTACTCAGTTTTTTGTTCTATATAAACAGCTTAGTCGAATATTTAGTTTTTGCCTTACAGTAGTTCTAAGAAGTTGATGATGGCAGGGCTTCAGAACTGTACAATGAGAACTCTACACATTAAAAAAAAAATCAAATAGATTTCTACTTAACCTGGCGTAAGCCACCCTGCTGATAGCAAGTAAGAAGTGCTACCGTACCAATTTAATACTGCACCTGAGAAAGTAAGTAAAAGCAGTCTATATTCTTTTTTGTGTTGGCACCTCTGCCACAATATGGCAAGGAGATGTAAACTTTACCCCATAACCTAATCTTTAGATTCAAATCAGCTACTACTATCCCTGGCTTGCGACCAGTAAAAATGACTTAATTTGTCTGTAATATCTTAAAATGGCATAAATTTACTATTCGACCCCCGGCTGACGTACAGCAACAGAAATGCAATACAAAACTAATAACTAGTCTAAAATTCTAACTTATAGTCTTTAGTCACAGTATGTTTTCCTGTATTCAACATTTAACAGTAGAATATAAAACAAAGTCGTCTGCAAAAATTTCAGCCGAGGGTCTATAGTAAATTTACGCCCATAAAATAAACTAGATATAGTGAATAATAATAAATATGGTATAAGTTAACTAGAGGATTTCACATTCCTAGTACAATAGATTTTTAGTAATAATCCTAACCTATACCAGAGTAATCAGAATGCCATGAATATTGACACACTTTATATAAGTCAGGCGTAAATTTACTATTCAACCTTAGGCTGATATTTTTGCAGACACCAATGTTATACATTCTACTATTAAATGTTGAATACAGGTAAACTAGAACCCAAATACCAAACATACTGTGACTAATACTACAGGTTAGAACCATTAGCTATTTTTTTTATTATTCTTGCATTTCTGTTGCCATAGGTTAGCCTAGGGTCGAATAGTAAATTTACGCCAATTGCTATTAAAATAAAAATACTTTGCATAAGGTATAAGGCGAATGGAATCAACATAAGCAATGAATGTTATTAAAGTTAGGAAGTTTAGATGGACACTTACAGCCCAGTGTAGTATTTTTAAATCTGTTGAACATAAAAACTGTTTATGAATTAGTTGGAAATAATTACAAACATCTGAGTTCATATCATTAATTTGCTTTTAACACATTTGCTTGTACTGTATATGTTGTAAACATATAACGTGTAGGCTTATTAGTAAACCCAAACCGCATCCGCATATGAAACAAGCGCACAACCGCACACGCGAAACGCAGAAACACGAGTTCAGATCAGATTGATAAACAAAACAAACGTCAACATGAGGGTCAACGTCAGAAGTCTTTTGACAGTGCTGCTGCCAGCTGTTTACATGAAAAATACTCTAAATTCACTTAAATTTTACCTTTGACTATGGAATCTATGATTCGTAAGATACATAATCAATGATTTTACCCATCCGGGTAGCAACTAAACTGACAATTAATTACGATGTCAAAGAAATTTGACAGGTCTGGTGTAATCTATTTCCCCTAGTCGTTGATAAAAGTTTGACCAAGTATTTGACAAATTAAATAACTTTTGAAAAAATACTATAATAATTTTAAAACCACTTCATGTGCCATATAACAGGGAAACGAATTACAGTAAATTAATTAATTAATACAAAGTGGAAATTTGTTTATACAGATGTGTGTAAAATTTAATATATTAGAAATTTAAAATATTAAAATTATTTCCATCCCAACAAATTTGAAAATGGGTTAACCTAGGCCTAAATTTTACCTCTGATAACCAAAACATGTTTAAATAATTCGACCACGCAGCTGAACCGCTGACGTGAGTTGAGCAAATTTCCAAAATTAAGTTTATAGGCATATGTTTTAGGGTTTCAACCAACAATTTGGGAAATAGGTGCTGAATAGCTGCAAAATGGTTCGCAAGCCATTCCGGATATTGATAGTATTTTCAACACACAAAGAATTGCGTGCTTCGCACGCCAACCCCCGTACTAGAAGTATCTTCAATACACAATGCATTGTGTGCTTCGCACAAAAACCCCACGGTAAAATCCACCACATGGCTTTGAACCGGTTACTTCTATGGTATTTTACATTTTGATCGATTTTGGGGGAACCAAGCGAGCTATAAGGTCGCGTAAAAAACAAAATGTGCAGAATAACAGCCTACATTTATATTTGTAGAAAAACTTAAAAACAAATTTATTCTCGTAGAAAAATCTTAAAAAATAATTACTTCCGGTCAAAAAACGTACTTCCGGTTGTTGGTTTTTTTGGCTAACGAACTCGATGTAAACAACCAACGTGTGTACCAAATTTGAACTAAATCGGACTTAAAATGTGGCCGCTAGAGTGCGAACACTTATATACATATATATATATGAATTTTAACGACACCCCAAAACGTGTTCTGGGGACCATGATCGGTGCTCATTTGCTACTCCCGATCTTGGTCTTACCATAAGGGCCACTGCAATCGTTTATTTTTCCTATGGAAATTCGCTAATAAAAAGAGTAATTGCTACTTTCCTATCAATACTAAAAACTAAATACAAATTGGAGCAAAATTATTATTAATGATTAACCTTAATTTGGCAAATAAAGTAGTGCTTACAGACAAAATAAAATATATTTATATTAATGCCAGTAAATAGTTTTAAAAGTAGGCTATAATCCTGTCCATAATCAAAGCTATAATACAAGAAGCAGCACCGCACATTACGGGACAATAATTTAAATCAACATTATTTTGTCTGCAGTTGATGTAGGGCCTACTAAATAACGGCAGAAATAAATACCAGTTTATAATTTAAATGTAGAAGCATCTTATAGTAAAATGCCAATAAATAGCTTTGAATGTATAATACAGAGAACCAGTGGCGCACCGAGGATTTGGCTTTGGGGGGGGACTAAGCTCAGGTCAGAATATATATATATATATAAATATTTATGTATATATTCAACAAATCCTAAACGGATGAAAGTTCTTTAACCTATCACAAAGTCTGAAACATTATATTTTTTTTAAAGTGAATGGCGATGGGCTTGAGTCAGACAATAGTGCAATATAAACATTCTTTCCGCAAGATCACCCCGCATTGACCTTGAGTGACGGTCTATCCAGCACCCCAGCGCGCTGCCTTTTAGGGCCACGTTATACGAGCGCTGATAGCGCCGCATTTTCAACGTCGCATTAACGTCAGTTAATTGGGTAAATGGTACTACTGTGGGCCATGTTATACGAACGCTATCAACGCTATCGAATTTAAGTTAACCGGGCGTTGAGCGTTGCCAACGCGGATTGATGCGGACGCTATCAACGCCGAACAAAGTTATGTGGAGCGCAGCTACCAGAGAGGCCACAGAATAACTACTAGAAAGTACTTATTTTTTTCCAAAGTGATTATTGTGTACTTCAAAATGTACACGAGCGAGCCGAGTCGACACGGACGAAGTCGATTTTTTCCACGCTCTGACAGCATACCGGATCGGGTCGATTCGGCTCAGCTCCACGCGGGTTGGGTATGATACAGCTACAGGTCAAAACCAGAAAGAACGTTTGGTCGCTTGCACTTTTCGTCCACGATAATTCTACAATTCATGGTAGTTGTGACAGTAGTTGTGGTGTGGTGGAATGCGCGCGCATCCTTACTACACATGTCGTAACGGTGCGGGTCTGTTAGATTTATCCACTGCTACGGATTTCCGCAACGGACCGGGTCGGCACCGGTCGGCACGGCTAAGCTCAGCTCGTGTAAGTATTACTGAAGCTTGATACACGATTTGAAAGCACTGGATGTGTACCCCACCGTCTAGCTCTCCTGTTACACAGTTCCTCATATGTTTCTATTATTTGTAAAACATATAGACAAAATGACTGAATAGTTTCCATTTTGGAATGAAGGACGCAGCATTGACAAACCTTCAAAAAAGCTGTGTATAACACGGAACCCACGTTACCAACATCGCGCTTTCAACATCCCGTGTAACTTGGGAATTTAACGCCAGGTTTTCATAATTATCAACGCGGCGCTAATCAGCGCTCGCATACCGTCAACTCATGAACCCGACCGCCGAGACTCAAACATCACTGTAGGAAAATCATGATTGTGCAGTAAAAAAGCATATTTATTTAAAAAAGAACGATCATTTATTTTTTCGTGATCACATCACGAAATTAATCATAAATAATGTAATTTTTAATTGAATATAGACTACACATTCAACAATCGTTAGTTTAAAGTACAATCCACATTACTAAAAAGACCTTCTGGGGGGGGACAGGTCCCGTTCGTCCACCCCCGTCGGTGCGCCACTGCAGAGAACAGCACCTTACGGGACATAAAATCAACAATTTGCCTGCATTGATTTTACTAAATATCCGTTACTCAGTTACTGTATGTGTTGATGTTTATACACTATTCACTGTATTACTATTATTACCTGGTACTGTATTATAAAATTCAAAACTATCATAATTTGTCTAATGTCCGGAAGATGCTGCTACCTACATTCAAATTTTAAACTAGTATTGATTTCTTCAGATATTTTAGTACATGTATATCACTGCAGGCAAATTGATTCAATGTACTATTTAAAAATTAAATAGGCTAGGGCTAGGTATTATCTTCACTAAAATGCACTGTTAAAATTTTGAAACTCAATGGAACCGACATTTATTTCTGATCAGTTCTGTAGAGTGTAAAGTGCTGCATTCTAGGGGCTTATAAATGACTTATTCTTGAAATGTCTGTTATGTTCGTTAACTAGAATGCGCTGTTATGTCAAATATTGTACAGTGACTAGATAGAGACAGTGTGGCCACATGAAAGCGGCCGCCATGTTTTTCCTAAAAGTAATGTTATCTGCCATAAAGTATAATGTAATTTATTTTCAAAATATTTATAAAACCTTTTGTTTTATTTCAAAAAGGCCTCGTAAACAACTTTTTAAATGTTAAAAAGTAGTTAGAAAGCAGATAAGTTGTTTAAAATTAAATAACCTATACAAAATAATGATTTATCACATTTTTTACTAGCCTATGCCGATAGTTGAGTAGCCTACTGACGTTAATTACAAACTAATAAAGTTATATCAAAACAAGTTGCACTATTATTTTCTTTGTTCAATTCTACGTAAAAAAACATTTTGAAGTTCAATTACATTATTTATGCGGTTTATTTGAATAAAAGTTAAGGTTTTGTATTATTTTCAAGGAACCAAATTTTCAATAATTTGTAGCTATCTGAAAAAGTATTTGACTGGTCATAATGAAATTGTTTTTAATTAAATTTTATTCTCAACTTATAGAGATTTTTTAGCCCCTCAACTCAATGTACTAAGAGGGGCTGCTTTTGTCTGTGTTTATGAGTTGGTAAAAGTTTCTAACTGGTAATGTAACAAATAGGGAATAAGAAAGTGTTTTGTAAATCACTGAGCTGAAAACACATAGGCCTATAAATATTCACAAATGCAAAATTCAATAAAAAATAAACATACATAACAAATGCACCATACATTTTAAACAAAAATTTGGTTGCTTAAAATTCCCTAGAGTTAAAGTTTTGTGGCAAGTTAATTATGAAATTTGTATTTACTGATTTTAGGTTTCAATTCAGTTTGAAAAGCAAAATCTTAAAAATGATTTTCTTAAAGCTAAATTTGAAATTTTTCCTAACTTAATGAATAAATTAAAATATCAAAAATTCAAAGTATAACAAAACGAAAAATACAACAACGAATAGGCCTAAATCAAAATGCAAAATTATTATCCTGTTGTTAATTAGCCTTTTTTACCGGTATCAATGAATAAATTTGACAAATGAAATATTTTCAAAGTTACACTTTCTGATTTTTACAATGCATTTATTTCCATCAGATTTTTTAAAAAATAAGCGAAGCAATTAAAACTTTCCTAACTAACTCATTTATTTATATTTCAATTGAAAGATAATGTAACATTTTGTATATATCTAAATAATTTCAAAGTTAAAGAGTCCTGGTTAACAAATAAAAATACAATGAAATGTAAGATTCAGTATGAACCTACCAACCTAACTTATATAGCCTAGCCTAGAGCAGTCAAAATTAATATCTTTATAAAGTAACTTCGGGATTTTAAATGAGTAAATTAAACCACAGTAAATACACAAATGATAACAAGCTTAAGCTAAATTAAATTAAACTTACCGTATAGCATAAATAAATCAAATTTTAATCATTAAAATTAGCCTAAATAAAACAAAGGCAAGTAAGAACAAAATCATTGTATTTAACCGATATAGATTAAGTTAGTTTTAGTGTAAATGAAATTATAAATTAAGTAGAAGCATTGTGTATAATTTGAATTATAAATGATTACTTGTAAAATTCTAAAAGAAAGTTTGTGTGTTTCGATAACCTTAAAATAATACAATTGCGTAAGTAATACAAACTCGATTCACAGCAGAGATGATTCCATTGTCTAAACTGTGATCATTGAAAAGGAGCAGGATTAAAAAAAAAACAGATGTGATAAATACAATACGATACTGTTATGTGAAAATATAAAATGGATATTTTGGACTTTATTAACAATTCAAAGTGAAATAAACATTTAATACAATTAAAAAAGTGATACCAAGGACATAAAATATAACGGTAGTTGTAAAGTTCGTTATATTTAATAAAACGTGACTACATACACGCTAAGCAAATGAACACTGCTAACAGAAGTTATGGAGTTAAACTATAAATGGCCGTATCGATTCTTGAAACGGTAATTGTTTAAATTTATAGGCTTCCTTTTTACAGTCCTTTCTGAATACCCATATAACACAGTTGCATTTTGATGAGCAGTAAATTAAACCAAATTTATAAGAAGAATTGAATTGACTTAAAGACTTTAAACACTGAATAGAAGAAAACTAAAATTAAATATCAGAGCTATAATAAGTAAACCTGTTTGTATCAGCACATAATAGAATCTGCAGCCTAGGTAATATTCTACCAAATTTTACCAACCCATATAACAAAGTACCAGAAATTTGATCTTCTAAATTAATAGACTTGAGAACATTTAATTTAACTTCGATTTGGCCATATATATATATATATATATAATAGTGAACATTTTTAATAATAATAAATTTAGTTTGTAATATTTCTTTGTAGTAGTTTTAAGTGTAATATTAAGTGAATGCATATTTAACTAGCCAGGTACTCTTTAACCCGAGAGAGAGAGAGAATACCAATTAAAATTTGTATAGTCATTAGTATATTAAGCCTATACACCAAAGAAAATAATATTGTTTCAGTGCTCTAACAAACTTAAAAAATAATTGTGTAAAGAGAAAGTAATTTCAACTTAATAAAGTACGAATTTGTTAACCATAAAGAGTGAGTCATTGTAGAAGTTTGGAACAAATAGAATAGTAAAATTCATTAATATCATATTATAAGTTTTGGTTTCCACAACTAGTGGGGCATTTCAATTTTAAATAATATATATTAAACAATTCATATTATAATAATAATAAAATTAATGTCTCTAACAACAATTTAACATCGAAATTACTGTACAATTCTTTGATTTTGAGGTTAGGCAATTCAAGATTTTCAAGTTTAAGTTATTCAAAGCCGAAAAACAGGTTTCAATATTAATTTCCCTCATTATTTCAGTTAGGCCTACTTATTAATGTGATTCTTGCCTTAGATTGTACCTTCACCAAGACTAAAAGAAAGAAAAAATAACGATGACAATTTAATTTGAAAACTATAAACAAACGTAGGGCTAACAAGGACGAAATTATAGGTTTGGGCCAAAAACAGTTCTTAAAAGTGCGTAATACTAATATTTATTGCATCTTTCTTTTCTATTGATAAAAAGGTTAGCCTATGTTATGAACTTTTTAAAATGTTGTAAATAAAAGACTTTTGGTATGTACTTACTTCTGAAATATGCGCGCTGAAACGATTCCGTAGAGTGGCGGGAGTAGCCTAATCTGCTGTCATTTCCTTATTAATTTGGTGCAATATCACATACTTCAACACAAATCGCTTTAAAATAACTATTACGTTTATTTTAAAGTAAAAACTAACAAATATCTGTTAAAAAATCGGTAAAATCGCTTTTACAATATGTGAACGTGAATGAATGTAATGTAAACAGATACGAATTTAGGAAAAAGATGGCTGCTGACATCTTGACCAATAGGAAACAAGACCTCACTTGGCCACACTGTCTCTATCTAGTCACTGTAAAATATTGTACAGTGACTATAGATGGATTAATTAGACGGCGACCTGCGCGGAAAATCTTGCTCATGTAGGAGAGGTAGGTGAAGGTTTCCGCGCAGGTCGCCGTCTAATTAATCCATCTAATAGATAGAGACAGTGTGGCCAAGTGAGGTCAGGTTTCCTATTGGCCGGCAGCCATGTTTTTCCTAAATTCTTATCTGTTTCTATTATATTTGTTAAATTTTTTACACGAAAAAACAGTATACTTTTTTTAAGAAGAAACACAGTTTTTATTATTTAATTTAAATATAAATATCAAACTGTAACTATTAAATCGCTGGTTTTTCCCTTTATAAAAAAAAACAAAGAGGTAATTTCTCTTACAATTACAAAGAGATATAACACTAATCTTTACATTATAATTCTGAGCAGATGACATTACTTTTAGGAAAAACATGGCGGCCACTTTCATGTGGCCACACTGTCTCTATCTAGTCACTGTAAAATATTGAGTCTCGGACATAAAAGTTATTGATAAAAGTTTCGGACATTTCGTTCCGTTATGTGCTGCACTCTTTAACATTTTAGTTAAACCTTTAATATAAACTTTATATTGGCTATTTACAGAAGTTGTCATTTTAGGTTAGAAATTATGCTGTAATTTTCTAAAACATCTAAATAACAAATATTCGAACTGAATTTTCATTGCTGTGAAATTAATTGTTTTATATGTAAAATAACTAGGTTGAGTTTATTTGGTTACAAATAAGCTACATGAAATATTTACAAGTTCGTATTGTTTTTTGGCTCAATATATGTTTGGTTTTTATGTGTTAATGCTTAGTTGTTTTTTTATAACCTAGCCATAATTATTATTTAAAAAAATAAATAATTTAATAATTTTTGATGATACTTGTAAAATATTGAGATCATTGCCATTATTGTATTGTGTAATTTTTATAAACTAACTATTATTGGTCCTAAGTATGTTGACTATATAATATTATAAACCAATTAACAATACAATTTGTCATGAATCATTTTTTCATCAAATTAGCAATGATAATTTCAACTTAGGCCTATACTTTCTTCATTTTACCTTATGTTGTGGTTGGTTTTGCATTTGAATATTTATTTATTAATGGCTTATTAAATTTCAATAGAGTTATAAGTTTCGGAGATGCATGCACATCTTCAAAAATTAAGTCAAAATGGTAATTACTGTGCTCATTTTGTACTACCAGGTACCATAAATATCTGAGTTTGTGCTAACCTAGAAAAGGAGTTATTTAATCATTAAAATGGGATCTCACGATATGTTGAACTATACAAGAATTTCTGTTACAACGTTACGACCAAATAGAAAACTTGACATTTTCCTCAGAGAGTGCAACAGTAGTTAATTAGTGCAATTTAACAGTAGTGCAATTTAAGATTAATTAAATTAAATTATTTAATGGAAAGTTGAGAAGATGAATTTTAATCTGTTTTTTAATTTAAATTATTTCTAGTAAGAAAACAAACAATAAAAGTTCTTAGTCTTATCAGTCATGTTTGAAAATCATCATTATGTCTCTGAGTACCGGTACCGTAGTACCTCTTTCTGAACCATAATTCTTCGAAGTTATATTTTCTTACACAAGGTAAATATTATATTATTATACACTTACACTTAATTTATTATTATTGATATTATAATGAGTGTTTTCTTCCAATTTTTTTTTCTAATTTGACTAGTTATTTTATTGCTTTAGTTACAGTGTTAAGCCTAGTGTTAAGGGTCGGCTCTGCAGTCGGCCATGTTGGCTGACACTCCATAAGACCAATGTTAAATTAAAATCTAAATTTTTCCTTTATTTTTGATCGTATAATATTATGAACGATATGTCATTTTAAATCTATGGCCAATAGCCTATGCATGCAATAGTCCCCTTTCAAATGTACAAATATAGGCACCCGTGTGCTCCTTCAGTATGCAAGTGTGGAAGTAGTCTTAATCTCTTCCTTTGACTATGGAGAAACATAATTTTGATGGTGGCACTCTCAAAAATGGTGCGTTTGGGCGCTGCGGGCCAAAAACAAAATGGCCGCCATCAAAAACACGTTTTCCTATTTATATCAGCAACCGTTGAAGATAAGAAAAAATGTTTTTTACAAAAAATGTAGCTACAAAAATTATACATAGAAAAGGTCCTTACAACTTTCTTTGTATAACTAACCGTTGTCTCAAAAAAATTACTTTTGTAAAAAGAATAATCAAAAAATAAAAAAATATAAATTTTAGGGTTTTGCAAGTGAATATTTATATGTACGTCATTGTTGTTGGGAGTTTTATTAATTAAATAACCTATTGCATAGCCTTATACTAAAATATTATTATATTTCTTTGTTTGAAATTATTTTTATTGTTTCTGAGTAGAAGATAAGAAGACAGATGGAGCCCGTATTCAATGCTCATTTACCGATCAAAAGAAAGGCAGACTACAAGCAATGTTGTTTCATTTGTAGTGCCCAGTCTTCTAAACAATGGGTTTCACAACCTTCAAATGATGCTTATGAGAAAATTTTTGCGTGTTTAAAAAAACCGGCAAAATATGGTGAAGAAAACAGTGAAAAAATATTGAAGAGCTTCGGAAGTGATTTTAGCATAGAGACATTGAAACAAACCAATTTAAAGTGGCATAGATCATGTTATCAAAATGTAACCCACAAAAAAGTAATTGATAGGCTTAAAAAAAAGTATGAATGTTTGCAGTCAACGCATAAAGAACAAGAGGTATCGACAGAGTGCACTCAAGCTTCTCAATCACATGTACTTTCCTCCGAGCCTACTAGGTACACTAGGTCACAAACCGTTACTTACGAAAATGACAAGTGCTTTTTTTGTGATAAGCTAGGAAACAGAAAAGAAAAGCTAAGGAGAGTTTCAACCGACAAAGCTGGCCAAAACTAAGTAAGAGTACGGTATTGAACTTGCAAATAATAACAAACTGAGAGTAAGGTTGAATGAAACAATTAATATTAATGATGCCTATGCAATTGATGTTACCATATGTACCATCGACAATGTTGGACCAAATATGTAACAAATGTTCTTCAAGTAGACAGCCAGAGATATGATGGAAATATTCAGCACGAACAGAAGACGAGTGTTTCGTTAATGGCTGCAGTTGTTGAATTTATAAGTATAGTTGAAGAAAAACTGTCAGAAGGTCTAGTTTTCTCAATGGACGTTCTCGAAGATACTTACAAAACTATATGTGCTTCCAATAATATACAGGAGCTGTCTATGTCACGAAGGCAGCTAAAAGTTCTTATTGAGACGGAGCTGTCAGACAAAGAACTAGAATTTTCTCGCCCCAGACAATGTAACAAACCAGAGCGAGTTTCCATGAAGTGTACCAGAGACGAATTGTTAGCAGAGGCTGAAAGTTATGGTGACAAAAAAAAGACAGAACTTAACGTTTTGTTTCAGGCTGCGAACATAATTAGAAATCTTGTATTGAAATCGAAGCCCTGGAATTTTGAGGGCTCTATTCCTGAAGATCTCAGTGGTGTTATCCCAAACGAAATTAATTGCTTCTTTAAGTGGTGCATTGGAGGAAAGATGGTCATTTCATCCGAGAAAATTGCAAAACATGAAGAAGTAGAAAGACGAGCTTCTAATATGTCACAAATTCTCATGGCAAATTGTCTCTCTCGTAGACAAGTTGAAAACAAGCAGTCTACTCAGTTTTATCAAACAAGGGACTTACCACTTCAAACAGCCATCGGTCTGACAATTCATGGGTCCACCCGCAGTCAATTTCTTGTAAATCTTGTGCACAATATTGGATGCAGTATTGATTAAAGTATTGATTAGCTAAGAAGATTAAAATTACCATCAAAGACAAAACCGTTACCATCAAGACAGACTTATCTCTCATTTCAAGATTGTTGATAGCTTCCAGAAGCAGACCTGACATAGATTTGAGGCACAATTTAAGCAACTACGAGTTTTCAGCACTACCAAAGTCGTTGTTTGCAATTGACGGGAGTATGCACCATTGTCTGGCTAAGTACAAACTTACAGATGCTCTAGAATCAATCCAAGAGAAACCTGCTGAAGGAAACGAAGATGATAATACTTCTACAGCTCATGATGTTCCAGTACATAATGACGAGCTACATGGAAAAGCTGTAATAGTAGATGGCATGGCACTTCTTCATACCTACCACAAACCTGCAACAGTGAAGACATGTAGTGACCTCGGTGTGAAATTCAGCCAATGGATCGGACAAAAATTCAATAACTATAGTGAGGTACATATAGTTTTTGACTCGTACAAAGAAAACTCATTGAAGAAAGCGATGCGAGAAATACGGCAAAAAGGCTCTGATCCAACCCAATACAAAGTCAGGCCAGAAACAAAAATTGAAAGCATACCAATGCACAAACTATTAGGCCCATGATAAGACGAAAGACGAACTAACCGAGTTCCTTTCCAATCAAATACTTAAATTCGGTGAGACCAACAACAAGAAGTTCGTACTCAGTTGGAGGGACAAGGCAGCGTCATCACATGGGGATGATGTATCCTGTCTTTAAGCACGCAAGAGGAGGCCGACACAAAGATTATATTACATGCAGCTTATTTAGCACAGAAAGGAATTAAAACAACTCACGTGTTCTCCCCTGATACTGACGTCCTTATTCTAGCACTAAGGCGATATCCACAACTTTCTAAAGATTTTGCTTTCTATCTTGGACATGGTATGAAAAGGTTTGTTCAGATAGGATCAATTTACAGAGCACTTGGACCTCTGAAAGCCTCTGCACTCCCTGGACTACTTGCACTTTCAGGAGCTGATGTAACAGAGTCATTTGCTGGCAAAGGAAAAATAAAGTGGTGGAAGCTTTTAATTCAGCAAGTGAAACGATGATAGAAGCTTTGGCTAAATTTGGGACAACACTGTTACTCACTGAAGATGTCAGGGCTAACTTGAAAGCACTCATTTGTCAGATGTACATCCCCAAAACATCATTGACAGACATAGGAGCAGTGCGATGGTTCTTGTTTACTAAAAAACAACATCAATATGAGAACCTTCCTCCAACAAAATCAGCACTAAATCCAGCATTGCTACGGGCTCACCTTCAGTGTTTTGAGTGGAATCAGGACCTAAGTCAGCATCCTAATAACCCGTCACCCTCAGATATTTTATGGCAGAAAATAGGTAGTGCATACGAGCCTGTTGCTTGTACCAACCCCTGTGCACCAAAGCTTATCTTAGAGCTTTGCCGCTGCTCATGCTCAAAAAGACGTTGCTGTCCTCCATGTACGTGTCAGTCAAATGGACTCCGGTGTACTGAAATGTGCAAGTGCGAAGGTGATCCTGACCATTGCGACAATACGGGAGAATGCGAGGAAGACAATAATGAAGATCTAGGTTTAAGTGAAATTGGCATTGACAGTGATATTGATTGTATTTGAAAATTTAACATATTATGTAATCCTGTAACATTGTATTTCTTCAACAGTATTGTTATTACAAATTAGAGCTTTTCAAGAAATGTCTCTTTCCTCTTTCCATTTCCTACATAAAAAAAATTATAAAAATGGTATATTTGTTAATTTATTCAAGTTTAATACAGTTATTATTGTAATAAATCAGTAAACATGTAAAAAAATTTCAAAAACTTTAAATATGTGCTTGAAAAACCCTAAAACTTCGATTTTTTCATTTCTTGATATTTCTTTTTACAAACGTAATTTTTTTTGAGAAAACGGTTAGTTATACAAAGAAAGTTGTAAGGACCTTTTCTATGCAAAATCTGTCAGGCTACATTTTTTGTTCAACAACATTTTTCGTATCTTCAACGGTTACTGATGTAAATAGGAAAACATGTTTTTGATGGCGGCCATTTTGTTTTTGGACCGCAGCGCCCAAACGCACCATTTTTGAGAGTGCCACCATCAAAATTATGTTTCTCCATAGTCAAAGGAAGAGATTAAGACTACTTCCACACTTGCATACTGAAGGAGCACACGGATGTACATTTGATAGGCGACTACAAATGGATTTTCCAAAACTAAGAAAAACATTTTGTTTAATATTTATTAACAATTTAAAACATTGATTTTTAATATTTTTTTATGTTGTCACTATTAATTATAGAAAAACTACCAAGCCATTCACATGAAGAATTTCGTCCCCAAGAGTTAGGTATTTTTTTTAAAACGCTATTTGAACAATTGCGGGTTTTAAATGGATTTAGTCTGAGCAATGTCCGTGTAACCTACCGCTGCTATAGGGTGATTTTAAATATTTTTTACGTTGTAAATATTAATTATAGCGAAAAATTACCAAGCCATTCGCATGAAGAATTTCGTCCCCAAGAGTTTGGTATTTTTTTTAAAAACGCTATTTGAACAATTGCGAGTTTTAAAAGGATTTAGGCTGAACAATGTCCGCGTAACCTACCGCCGCTACGCTGGAGTCGCAGGTTGCTTTCTGTTTTACTAGAGCCGACCCTTAAGCCTAAAAGGGGAAAAGGAAAAATTGTATTCACAATGACGCAGAGTTGGTGAAAAATAGCAGCTGAAATGGTGTGGGTGAGCACGCAGTGACTAGAAACAGAGATTTTCATTATGTTTAATATGTCAGGTTTTAGGTTATACTTCACTTTCTTTCTAAATGCATTTAATGCTGTTCTAATTGGTATTACACATTATCGGCCTCTTGGACAGGAAATAAATGGAATTTAACCTATAGACTATGTCATATAAAATCATAATAATGTCTAGGCTATACATGATCAACTATTGTGCTATCTACATTACATTATCACTAAATCGCACAGGCATGGATCCAAGGGGGTTGGGTGGGGACAACTGCACCCAAACTCCAAAACTTAAAAAAAGGTCATCCTGCCCAATGAATACAAAAACTGTATTCATTGTCCTACCACTGCTTATTGCAGTGAAAAAGGCGAATTTCGTCCCCCATACATAATAATTACTGGAAATTAAAGTAAGGCTAGATTAGATTATACTGGGGTTTATTACTTCTTGGAGAAGGCTTCCTTACACGTCAACCTTAATGTAAGGTTATGTAAGCAATGATTTTTATGAGCAGTAATAAATTCAAGGAGGTTAGATTTTGTTTTGTAAAAAATCAAGTATTTTATGTAAATAGTTTTTAGTCAAGGTTCAATTTCAAAGAAATTCCTTTTCAGTTTGTATGGTCGAACATTTTGTTTAATGGTTGTAACACAAAATAAACACGTTCAAAAATATGTCATCTATATATATAAAAGCCAAAACCCACTGACTCACTGACTCACTCATCACGATTTCTCAAAAACTACCGAACGGATTGGAATGAAATTTGGTATGTAGCTTCCTCTAGGGCCATAGGTGCTCAATAAGGAAGAGTTGGAAAAATTTGAAATTTTAGGGGGGTTTGGGGAGATCAAAGTTATTAAAAATCGACTTCTTCAAAACTACCGAATGGATTGGAATGAAATTTGGTATGTAGCTTCTTCTAGGACCATAGATGCTCACTAAGAAAGGGTTTGAAAAAATTCGAAATTTTAGGGGGGTTTGGGGGGATCAAAGTTGTTAAAAAACGATTTCTTTAAAACTACCGAATGGATTGGAATGAAATTTGGTATGTAGCTTCCTCTAGGGCCATAGGTGATCACCAAGAAAGGGTTTGAAAAAAATTCGAAATTTTAGGGGGGTTTGGGGGGATCAAAGTTATTAAAAAACGACTTCTTCAAAACTACCGAACGGATTGGAATGCAATTTGGTATGTAGCTTCCTCTAGGGCCATAGGTGCTCAATCAGGAAGAGTTTGAAAAAATTTGAAATTTTAGGGGGTTTGGGGAGATCAAAGTTATTAAAAAACGACTTCTTCAAAACTACCGAATGGATTGGAATGAAATTTGGTATGTAGCTTCCTCTAGGGCCATAGGTGCTCACTAAGAAAGGGTTTGGAAACATTCGAAATTTTATGGGGGTTTGGGGGGGGATCAAATTTGTTAAAAAACGATTTCTTCAAAACTACCGAATGGATTGGAATTAAATTTGGTATGTAGCTTCCTCTAGGGCCATAGGTGATCACCAAGAAAGGGTTTGAAAAATTTCGAAATTTTAGGAGGGGTTTGGGGGGATCAAAGTTACTAAAATCATAATTTCAGATCTTTTATTATTATGACAATAGTGCTTTTATTATTTAAGATCTATATATATAAAAGCCAAATACCACTGACTGACTGAACACTTAAAAAGAATACAATTACGTTAAAAATACTGAAAATACCAACCACCACGGGCAACGCCGTTTGGGTCAGCTAGTATTATTTATACAAACTAGTTTGCGTTCATAAAACATAATAATTGAATTTTCGTTAAAAAAACCTTTAAGTATGGTAATACTGTCCATCAAAAAAGTAATTTTATAAGTCTTGAAACAATGTGAAATGGTAAGTTTAAAGGTTGAAATTTTCAAAAATTTCCCGGACTCCCCTTCCTCTGGGAATATGGAATATTGGTATTACATACCCTCAGCCCCCCTAAAATGTGTTCCTGGATCCGTGCTTGAGATCGCAGCACTAACCCATTATTATGTCCAGATGTGTTTGGTTAGTTAGTTAACCATCGCAAGTGAGTCAGTTAATTCTGCAAATTTAATACAATTTTATTAAAACAATTAATTATAGCTACCGGGTACATATATCACAAAGCTTACATGCACATTATACAAAATCAATGATGTTATAACAGTATAATCTACTTGAATAAAGCTAGACGGTAACACTGATTCATTGACATTAATTATTTGGCACTTCTCGTAATCGGACCCCACTCAACCTTATACTTGAATTAAAGCTCTCGACGAGAAACTTTTGGGAAAATTGCTAGAAGTTAACATTTTTTAATTTTGCAAGCACCTTATGGGCGGGAAAGATTTTTTAGATTTTTTTCATTTTTTCACTTTGAGCACGTTTTGTAAGAAAACGGTAAGAGATAGCAAAAATTGTTAAATACAAAAGTTGTAGAAAATTTATTTCAGACCAACGATTTCTCATCAGATTTAAGATCCAATCATCCATTTAGCCACTATTCATCCGAGAAGGGAAGCTCCGCCCAACGTTCTTAAAGCTAGCCGGTTTCACTGATTCACTGACATTAATTATTAGGCACTTCCCGTAATAGTACCCCCCTTGACCTCATACTTGAATTAAAGCTCTCGACGAGAAACTTTTGGGAAAATTGCCAGAATTTAACATTTGTTTATTTTGGAAGCACCTTTTGGGCGGGAAAGATTTTTTCAGATTTTTCAATTTCTTCATTTTTCCACTTTCAGCGCATTTAGTAAGAAAACGGTAAGAGATAGCAAAAAATGTTAAATACAAAAGTTGTAGAAAATTTAATTTCAGACTAACGATTTCTCATCAGATTTAAGATCCAATCATCCATTTAGCCACTATTTATCCGAGAAGGGGAGCTCCACCCAAAGTCCTTAAAGCTAGACGATTTCACCAATTCACTGACATTAATTATTAGGCACTTCCCGTAATCGTACCCCCCTTGACCTCATACTTGAATTAAAGCTCTCGACGAGAAACTTTTGGGAAAATTGCCAGAATTTAACATTTTTTAATTTTGCAAGCACCTTTTGGGCAGGAAAGATTTTTCGATTTTTCAATTTCTTCATTTTTTCATTTTGATTGTGTTTTGTAAGATAACGGTAAGAGATAGAAAAAAATGTTAAACACAAAAGTTTTAGAAAATTTAATTTCAAACTAACGATTTCCCATCAAATTGAAGATCCAATCATCCGTTCAGCCGCTATTCACCCAAGAAGGAGCTCCGGCACACAATCCTTCAAATTTCCTATGTTAATCTTATGAAGATAATGTTTAATGAGTTTGAGTCAGCTGCCAAATAAAACAGCTGATTTATGCTAGGTCATCTATGTACAAACGAGCCAAAGATTAAAGAGATTCTTTATTGAATTTTCCAACTGCGAGCGAAGCGAAGCAGCCATCTGAGGCCGAAGGCCGAGGCGGGGTTGGGACGCGAAGCGTCCAGGGGCAGAGCCCCTAGTACTGTATATTGGTAATATGTAAGATGCGTACAAAGTTTTTTTCAATAAAATAAAACTAGAAAAATATATTTTTTACGAAAATTAACAATTTGTTTTTTAATTTACGTTTCTTACAGTGATTATTACATTCATACATGTAGGAATATGGTTAATTACTGGAGGTATGTACAAAAGAACAAAAAATTTAAAAAAAATATATATTAAAAAAGTGTTTGGGAGTTTAATGGGTTAGATATGAAACTTCCTAGGTTTTAGAAACAGTTGATTTTATGCATAACTTAATTCATTCAGAACAATAACAGAACCGAACATTTATTGGTCCTTCAGCACATGTACATACATTCCAATAGTCTTCGTCACATACAGGCTTAAATCTTAAAATAACATGACAGATGAAGTAGGCTTACTCAATATAAATTTCACTAAATTTAAATATTCATCCAAGTTGCAAAATGGGTGCTCTTTCAGCCAACCATTAAAAAGTATGTACCATGATACAAATGTCAAGTACCTATAAAGAAGTGAAATACGTAGATAGCTTATGTAGGCCTAATATTGTCTTAAACTATTCCACTAATAGGCCTAAAGTATAAACTTTCAAAATCGTACCTTAAAATAAGCACACATCCATAGCCTACAACTTTCTAACTGGGCGGACTCATGTATTATATATTCCTACTATTTATTACGAAAATGCAATTAAGGGTCGGCTCTAGTAAAACAGAAAGCAACCTGCGACTCGCTACAGCTGCGGTAGGTTACGCGGACATTGCTCATCCTAAATCCATTTAAAACCAGCAATTATTTAAATAGGGGTTTTTAAAAAAAATACTAAACTCTTGGGGACAAAATTCTTCATCCGAATGGCTTGGTAATTTTTCGCTATAATTAATAGTTACAACGTAAAAAATATTTAAAATCACCCTATAGCGGCGGTAGGTTACACGGACATTGCTCAGCCTAAATCCATTTAAAACACGCAATTGTTCAAATAGCGTTTTTTAAAAAAATACAAAAATCTTGGGGACGAAATTCTTCAGGCGAATGGCTTGGTAGTTTTTCGCTATAATTAATAGTGACAACATAAAAAATATTAAAAATCAATGTTTTAAATTGTTAATAAATATTAAACAAAATATTTTTTTCTTAATTTTTAAAAAGCCATTTGCATGCATATTGACCATAGCTTTAAAATGACATATCGTTTATATTTTTCCGATCAAAAATAAAGGAAAAATTTTGATTTTAATTTAACATTGATCTTATGGAGTGTCAGCCAACATGGCCGACAGCTAGAGCCGACCCTTAAGGGGTGGATATCCTGTCAGCCATATTGAATCTGATTCCCATAAGAGCAATGCTACAGAATAAGTCCAATTTTTTCGTTAATTCGTGGAATAAATTAAAAAATTTGGTTTTATTTTGAAGTACTGTCCTATGCGGATGTTGATTGCTGAATACATTTTCAAAAATCGTTTTATTGTTTTCATAAACGTATGATATAATAGTAAACTTTATTAATTTTTTACTCAGTTGCAAAAAGAGAGATATCGCAAAAAAACTTTAGCAATCAACACCGATAGTCTATTTTACTTTAAGAAAAAAAATACAGCTTTCGTTTTTTGACGAAACTAACACAAGAGTATGCTTAAAAGTGAAGGTCTGGTTCAGTTTATTTTAACATTGAAATTGGTAGCTAATTTCGCCGTTTTGAATTTAGGGACCCGAGCCTTAAAAGGGTCTGCTCCAGTAATCGAGAAAGCAACAGGAAACGCACTTCCGGTATCACTGTATCCCTATCTAAGCAGTGCAATTTCTTGCAGCTGAACGCTTTGACATTGCCTCATTTCAAACCATTTTATAAGTCTATCTTTTGTAATTGCGTGTTGAAAAAAAAACTGAATATTCTTTATAAAATTTCGGATCTTGCTTGCAAATTATTTTTCATTATTAATTTTTTATTGTGTTAGGGAAAAAAATCAAACTTTGTACTTACAAAATGTCAGTTACTTGACAAATGAAAGAAATTTTTAAAAATGTAAATTGCAAGAAGGATGCGTATTGTGACTGTGCTTAAAATGAGACCTTGCAAACAATTTTATGATAAAATGTAAACGAAATAAATGGTATGAAATTTAACATTGATCTTATGGGATAAAAATCCATTTTATTTTTACTGGAGCACACCCTTAATCGTAAATACCCAATTAGGTTGAAACAATTTAGAAATAATTTAGTACATTGTCGTTTCATATTATTATATTGAAATGAAACCTTGTAAGTGCTGCTACCTAGGTAGATGAAAAAGAACTTTTAACATAGTTTAATAAAGAAGTACAACACAGTAACTTAGCAAGATCTGTATCATGTAATAGAACTAATACTTTTTGAGTTGTACTTTTGATTCAGTATTATTATAATATTAGAATAAACTTGATATTATTAGAGAAAATGTTCTTATCAAATATCAAATTCTATCCTATTTTGTCAATTTATCGAATTAAAAGCCCATAATGGCTTAGACGGCTACATTAGCTATCAAATAGGAATATGGGTTAACAATTTATTTAAGTTTGTTTGACTACACTTACTCCGTCTTGTAACGCGACTTATTTTGTAAGATAAGTTACTCGTTTCAGAACTTATGTTCCATCTTCACACACGCTCGTGAGATTTATAAAGCATTCAAAAATATTAAAAGTGATTTGTCAAATGATAAATTTAACTTTTGATCCAACTCTTACGATACAGCGATGACGTTAAAGCACAACGTAAAGGACAAGCCAAGATAGACAACCTGTATTTCAGTCGTTCCCTAACCGTTGGCCTACACGACCTGTATTAATGTTAATTGTTTGTGATTTGTAAGTTTTGCAGTGTTTTAATGACCTCGCACGAGCGAGCGTCTGAAGATTGAACCATAGATCATGAATAATAAATTAGGTTACCGGTATTCAAATACAATGATTGAACTTACTTTCTAAAACGCGTAAATTATGTAAAAAAAAACTTAGATTAAAATCTGTGACTTGGACACTAATAGTCAAAAATGAGTTTTCATAATTTTAACAATTTATTATTAGGCAAACATAAGCCTAACTACAATAAATAATATAAGAATGGGCATTTTAAAATTAAAATACTCGAATAACTCAAATTGTTTTTAGTAAGAAATGTTTTACGAGCAGACATCCTTAGTTGGCTGAGTGCTGAGTAAATAAAACTAAAAAAAGAAGCATTTAATTTAAAATGTTTGGTTAACTGTCTTACTGTTAGCTCGAAATGTTCTGTGTAAAGTGCAGCTGGCAATCCGTACTATATAAAGAGCAAACGAATAAGTTTTGATTTCCCCACAAAAATTTCGGCGAATAAGTGATAACGCCATTTATTTAAAAAATCAAAAGGCAATGTCGGAGATCAAATTGAAGGGATTTTAAAGCTAGACATTTGTGTATTTAAACTTGGTTCATATCTTGAACCAGTTCAAAATAGCGGTAAAAAACAGATTTTACCTATTGTATGGGCCCCGTTTTGTCAAAAAATTGCCATGCGCGGCTAATAGACCTAACTCTTTTCTGTTAGTAGCTTTTTTTCTCGCGACCAGTGCGCGCGCATGTATGTGCATTTTGATGTCACCCTGTGCGTTATTATTTTTTCATAACGGACAAAATACGTCACAGTTTGGGTTACTGACTCGCTTGGCTGTACTTTACAGATGTAGGCCTAC
>JAGFPH010005159.1:87821-97977 GCA_018207615.1 Philaenus spumarius
AAAAAATAGTTTTACTAATGAAAAGCTACACTGTCCCTGAGTAACATAGGCTATAATTCATTTTGATAAAAACATTTTTTATTTAAAAAATTTTAATTAAAATTTAAAGTAAAGTAAATTTAGTCGGAAAAATATCTTAGGTTTGGCCTAGACTGATCTATCAGCACATGTATTTACATTTATTACCATAGCAACCAATTGAATAAAAGAACAGATACAACAGCTGTTTGCACCAATATTTCCATTAACAGCTAATTTCAAACTTTGAAACCATTATTTAAATTTCTAACTTTTAGGTTAGGTTTTTATAAAAGTGTAGACCTGAGTCTTGCTGGTTCTTTTAACCTTTATTAAAACTGCTGTTATAAAACATACGAACTAATTTGATTTGAACATTTAATTTAACATTATTTTCCATCGTAGCTTTGGAGTTATTATTAATCTATACTAATATTATAAAGAGGTAAAGTTTGTTTGTTTGTTTGTTTATTTGTATGTAGGGGGTAATCTCTGGCGCTACTGAACCGATTGAAAAAATAGTATTACTAATAAAAAGCTACACTATCCCTGAGTAACATAGGCTATAATTCATTTCGTTAAAAACCTTTTTTATTTTAATATTTGTAAATTTAGTCGGAAAAAATCTTAGGTTAGGCCTGGAATGATAAACCAACACATGTATTTACATTTATTACCATAGCAACCAATTGAATAAAATAACAGATAATATAGAATGATGTTTGCTTCAATATTTCCATTAACAGCTGATTTAAAAATTTGAAGCAATTATTTTTGTATTTCTAGCTTTTAGGTTAGGGTTTTAAAGTGTAGACCTGAGCTTTGCTGGTTCTTTTAACTATTATTAACTGCTGTTATAAAATAAAAGAACTAATTTGGTTTGAACATTTAACATTATTTACCATCTTAGTTTTGAGGTTATTATTAATACTACAACTTTATTATAAATAAAACATAACGTATGTTTTTAGAAGGTTCCATTGGGGGTTGGCGTGCGAAGCACGCAGGGGTCTCCCCTAGTATATTATAATTTAATAGTAAGGCCTATTTATATAAAATAACCTGTTTGCATTTGCTTCTACGCGAGTCACCGCGGGGGTTGGCCAGCGAAGCGAGCAGGGGGCGGAGCCCTCTAGTAGGAAATAAAGATTGAGCGGGAGAGATATCGAAATAGAAACGACCATCCACAATAATTCGAATTACGACATGGGTTGTAATTTCACCATTAATATATACCTAAATACTAAACAATCAACATTTCAAACAAATTTTGATATTACCAACTAAATGAAACGATGTAATATGTAACACCAGATGTTTGATACATATATACATCTATGTTTCATGTATCTATACAGGGAGTTTTGCCAGAGGTTGGCACAACTTCAGGAGATGTTAGGGGACATAAAAAAGCTATATTTTTCTATGGTCCGGAATTATTTGTTTTCCTGATATCCACCATTTTTTTTACAAAATAATTCATATCTAGAGAAATGTTTTGACCGATTGACTTCAAACATGGCATGAAGTTTAATCTAATAATGATCTAGTGTAGGAAATATAAGGGATTAAATACAATCAAGCGTTTCAAAATGGCGGTTGTTTGACAAATTTCAAACCTAAATTACCTAAATAAGATATTTGTAACGTCCTTTTTAACAATACATAATTTATTATCACTTAAACAAAGTAGTGATAGATTTATGGATAAAGCTTTCGTTTGCCAGAAGATTAATTAATATTCCTTGATTGTAAACAAGCTGTCGAATTGTCTAGAGAAAACTAAAATTTTGAATATTATGGCCAACACCAAACTCATCATGAGAAGGACTACTTAAGGCTCGGCTCTCCACATTCAAAACTGCGATATTGGGTACCAATTTCAATGTTAAATAACCAAAACATACCTTCACTATTAAGCATATTTTTATGCTGTTTTTGTTAAAAAACGAAAGCTGTATTTTTTTTCTTAAAGTAAAATAGATTGTGGGTGTTGATTGCTAAGGATTTTTAAAATATCTTTTTTTGCAACTGAGTAAAAAATTAATAAAGTTTACTATTTTTTACTATTTATATCATACGTTTATGAAAACAATAAAACAGTTTCTGAAAATGTATTCGGCAATCAACATCCGCATATGACAGTACTTCAAAATGAAACCAAATTTTTAAATTTATTCCACGGATTAACGGAAAAAAATGACTTATTCTGTAGCATTGCTCTTATGGGAATCAGATTCAATATGGCGGGCAGGTAAGCGCCCCCTTAAGAGCTGGTTACCCAGGCAGGGTGTACAGAACATTTCCTTTTTAATACTCTATGACAAGGCCGTAGCCAGGACAAATTTCGGGAAGGGGGGGGGGGTTCCGGTCAGGGCCGGGGATTTGAATTTAAACCCTTTTAACACGTTCACTGCTAAGGACGCACATGTGAGCTTGACACTGAACACTATGAGAAGCGGCCGATTGCACGCCAACCCCCGTATTGGGAGTATTTTCAATACACAATGCATTGCGTGCTTCGCACGCCAACCTTCGTATTGGAAGTATTTTTAATACGCAGTGCATTGTGTGCTTCGCACGCCAACCACCGTGTTGGGAGAATTTTCAATGCAAAATGCATTGCGTCCAATTTTAAGCCTATGTGCTATGGACGCACATGTGCGTCCCCTTTAAAATATTAGTAACTATTACGTACAAAGGTTCAAAAATAAAAAATAAAGTTATCTCTACTCATTTAGGCTATAAATACACAAATAAAAGGTCAGCTGCTAGTATATTAAATACGAAATTTGCGTAGCAGAAAACGAGTTAAAGACCCAATCCATGCTTATTTTTAAAATTTTGATATAGTTACCCATGTAAAATATTATAGGTTGTAAGGATGATGAATGATTTTGGTTTGTTAGAGTAAAGTATTTTTGTTGAACCTACATATAGTTTTCTTATTTAATAGGTCAGATCAAGCTCACAAGAGAGTAAGGCTGTAACCTACTGCATCCATGTGTATTGTACGTTGTAGTTTAATCAAGCAAATGTGAATATCAGTATGCATGCAATGCACAATGATGTAAAATATGTTGTTGGATCCTCTGTTGTGTTGTCTATTTTATAATTTAACTTGCACTTTTTAAACCTAATATTAATTTTTACTGCTAAATTTGGTGGTGGGGTGTGACCCCCCCCCTGTCTACGGCTTTGCTCTATAAAGTATCTTGTCATACACACTAATTGTTTTGGTTATACGCATCTCAAAATTTGGTCCAGTAAAAAGGCGTGGCGATTGTACATAGTTTTAGAAGAAAAAATATATACAGAGAGGTTGACATAATTTCAGGAGGGGTAGGGGACCTAAAAAAAGCAAAATTGTTCATATGAACATAGGCCAGGAAATGCTACGTTTTCCACAAATCAGCCATTTTGGTTTTTTTAATTCAATCTGTGCAATAAGTTTTCCGGACCTACGTTCGTATGAACAATTTTGCTTCTTTTCGGTCACCTATTATCTCTCGAACTTGTGCCCACCTCTCGCTAAACAACCTGCATAGCTAGACTAAACAGTTCTGCTACAGATACAGATACGAAGGATTATTTTCAAATATGCAAATCAGTTGTTTTTATACCGCTACATTTTAAATGCCATCCAATTAGGTTAGTAGTATTTTTCCTTTACGATTTGATTTCACAAACCCGTTAACGTATCTCCGAGTTAGTGCAAGGCGCAGGCGCAAAGTGCAGTTCAATAGTTTGTTTACAAACTAGTGCCAAGTTGCATAACCGTACATTCTCATTCATACTTAATGCTAAGGTTGTTGCACCCTAGAACTAGACTTACTAGTTGCTCACTATTTTCACGTCACCAGCTGCACTACGCGGAATGTTTGCCAACTTGCCTGGCGCCGTAAGTAAACAAATGACGCGTTCGAGTCCAGTTTATGTTGTGTGGAACGTTTTCTTTTAGAGAATTTAAATACGTTTTAAGTCTGACTATTTAATGTAACTCATAACAGTGTACTATTGACTCCACTCATGTTCGCTTCTCCCACCAACCCTCTTGGTAGGTCATGGCGAAGCCAAGGCAAACAGATTATTGTATACTCTGGCATTTTCATGGAAATTACGGATAATTAGGACAGAGCCAATCGGATCTTAGAAGTGTGGTAGGTTAGCAGGGACCAATACAGAAGATCAACATGCATCATCCCTAATAATTCGAATTGCGGCAAACGTTGTAATTTCACCATTAATATTTAAATAACTAATAATCAACAATTCCAATAAAATTGGATATTACTAACCAAAGAAAACAATATAAAATGTTCGACTTATAATACAGTAAGCCTTTTGTATGCTTTTACCTAATCTAGAAAAACTTTTAGTTGTGGCGAATAATTACCTGATTATAAATTTGCCAAATTGGTTGCAAATAAACGTGTTTTGGTTCATTGCAGGCCTAATTTAAAACTATGGTACGTTTTTTATCCAAATCCTATGATTTATAATATGTATTATAACGTTTTATAATATGTAAGATCATATGTTTAATACAATTATACATTTTTCGTAGATTTTCGTTTGTTTGCTTTTAGTTTGTTAATCTAACCTAAAAAAGCTGCCGATTGTGAAGAATAACAAACTGATTTATTTTGCTAAAAAATTTCTTTGGTTTAATTACATAAATAAGAATTATTGTAGAAAAACTGATACTGACAATAAATTCAGTTTAATACGTACAATTTAATGTAAAAGAGACATCATTAGGCTATTCCGTTTGTAACTAAACATCAATCACTAACCTAACTAAACAAAATTGAACAAAGGTAGGTTATTCATTAAATATTAGGTTAGGAAAAGGTTAAACAGAAGGTAACAAATTAATAACGTATTTCAATATTTGAGTAGTCTGTTTTGGGCATATTATACAAATATTTATACATCTATAATAATAATAATAATAATAATATAACAAGAAACAGAAGTGTTTGTCCGCCTTTGTGTGTGCGTTCTGTGTGCCACGCTCAGTCAAATCTACGTCACATAAAGATTTGTAATTTTTATAATCGATGTAAAAATTGGCTCCGAATGTATCTCGAAGCCGGGTTTTTTGTTTTTGTTTTATTTCGTGTTATGAAAGACAAATGTGTTATTTGGAACCTCTGGGTAATGCAAGCCATACTTTGTGCAAAAGTATGTTGTCCTTAAAAATATTGTCTTTAGCCCTAAATTTATAATTAGGTAATATTTGTTTATTTATTTCTTAAATAAACAACAGGAATAATTTGTTTTATTTACTTTAATTAAAACAACAGGAACACTAACCTCTAAGTAAATATATTTTAAAACGGTAAATTACCACTAATGCAATCTGTACTTTGTACGTAAAAAAAAATAGGAACTTCTCACAAATGCAATATATAATTTATATGTACATTCAAATAAATTAAAATAGAAATCTCTCACTAATGAAATATACTTTGTACAGTCAAACAAATTGAAATAAAAACCTCTCACTAATGCAATCTATACTTTGTGCATTAAATAAAAAATAAAAAAACAATTAGAAACCTCTAATTAATATAGTAACCTCTAATTATAAAATTATAGAAACTTCTAATTAATATAATCTGTACTTTGTAAATTAAAAAACAAAAACAATTAAAATATAAACCTCTCTCTAACGCAATCTATACTTTGTACTTCAAAACAAATTAAAATAGAAACCTCTCAGTAATGCAATATACTTTGTACAGTCAAACAAATAGAAATAAAAATCTCTCACTAATGCAATCTATACTTTGTGCATTAAATTAAAAACACAATTAGAAACCTCTAATTAATATAATCTATACTTTGTAAATTAAAAAACAAAAACAATTAAAATATAAACCTCCTTTTAACGCAATCTATACTTTGTCAATTAAAAAAAACAATTAAAATAGAAACCTCTCAGTAATGCAATATACTTTGTACAGTCAAACAAATAGAAATAAAAACCTCTCACTAATGCAATCTATACTTTGTGCATTAAATTAAAAAAAAAAAAATTAGAAACCTCTAATTAATATAATCTATACTTTGTCAATACAAAAAACAATTAAAATAGAAACCTCTCACTAATGCAATCTATACATTGTGCATTAAATTAAAAAAAAAAAAATTGGAAACCTCTAATTAATATAATCTATACTGTGTCAATTAAAAAAAACCCAATTAAAATAGAACCTCTCACTAACGCAATCTATACTTTGTACATCAAAACAAATTGAAATAAAAAAGTATCACTAATTCAATCTATACTTCATGCATTAAAGGAAAAAAATTTGAAAACTCTAATTAATATAATGTAGAATATATAAATTGTAAATTAAAAAACAATTAAAATAGAAACTTCCACTAATGCAATCTATTAAAATAAAACAGAAATATCTTACTAATGCAATCAATACTTTGTACATAAAAAAATATAAAAAAAATTTGGAAAACGATTGACCCTAAAGGCCATCCCTGTAACTTCCCGCTAAGTTTAATTACAAAAGTATGATGAAAGTTTGATAAACACTATTTTTTGAAATTTTGAACTGCCATAACTTTTGAATGAATCAACCGATTTTTATGCGATTTGCGGCAATCGATGCAGTTTTTTTGAGTCCATTGAAAGAATCGACAACAAAATTTTTTCTGATGAAAAATTTCGGAGAAATTGAGAAAAAACACTTTTTTTTATTTTCTTTCGTTCACGATATCTCACGAACGAATTAACCGATTTTGACCGGACTGGTAGCGATCGACGTCGCTTTTCAAGGTTAAAAGCTGATTAGATTTTGGAATTGATCGGTAAAGCCGTTTAAAAGTTATTCCAAAAAAACCTGATTTGAAAATTTTTTATTTCTTAGTTCTTTCGAAATTTCTCAGAACCTACCGGTCCGAATTAGTTGAAATTTTCAGGAAATCTAAGTTTGATGGACCTCTTTAGAACGCCGTTTGGTAGGATCCAATCGGTTAAGCCGTTCAAAAGTTATAAGCGGGTCACATACTTACTGTACATACACACACACGCACATACAGACAGGGTGACACCCTCTCGGGAGTGGTCAGAGAAGATTCCTAGGACCTCAAAACGTCGAGATCTGATGAATAGTCGATTTTCGATAAACGGGGTGATACCAAATAACTTCCCGATTTTAGAAAATTTTCAATTTTCTTAGCGGAAAGTTAAAAATAGAATAGAAACCTTTTATTACTGAAATCTATACTTTGTTTGTTAAAAAAAAAGATCAGAAACCTGGAAACTATACTTATGCAAACTATACTTTCTACATTGAACATTTTTGTTAAAATATAAACCTCTCACTAATGCAATCTATACTTTGTACATTAAAAATAAAATAGGTACATTAAACAAAAATTAAGTAGAAATATCTTACTTATGCAATCTATACTTTGTACATTAAAAAATTTAGTTTAAATAGAAACCTCTTACTCAATCTAGGTTTGTAGTTTATAGCAATGCGTTAGCCTATGGCCTAACCGGCTAAGACGATAGTCTATAGAGTCTGCTGGTTCGAATCTCGGCAAGACCAAAACTTTTTGCAGCTTGCAGCCATTAGGGAATTCCTATACGCGGCTAAGGTCTCTAGTCTCTACTTCTTTTTTGTTGGTATTTTTTCGATACTTGTGCCCGGCATACATGTGAATTTTGATAAAATTCCCGGCGCGCTTCATAAAATTTTTTTCTCATTATTTTTACATAACACACCCAAAGAAGTATAAATTTATTGTAGTAGAAAATACTGTAACTACTAGCGACAATGTATGTTTGTAAGTATTATAGATTTTAAGACCTATATGTAGAGGACAGAGGAACTGCTAAGTCGAAGGAAGGAACATGTTTAAAGGTAACTTTGCTCTTCCGAAATGTCCACACGAGAGACCGTTGTCAGATTTTTCGCATTGTTGTTACCGGCCTCGTACACAGTACTCCGTTACGGGCCGACCGGTCGATATTTGGCAAACTGTTCGGTTCTAGTGAAAGTAATCCAAGTTGCCAAGTAGGCGCAAAACGTGAACGCGAGATGAGGTGGGTTCGTTGACCTCTGGTTACTTACACTTTCACAATCGGAACGTCCAATGAAAGGTCACTGTGACATGACAATTTATTTTTAATGTCTCTGATGGCGCCGATTCGTAACAGTTTTTTATTCGCTTGCGGAAATAAACCGGTATTTTGGTAAGGATTTCTGCTTCGAAATTGGCTAAAAATAACAAGTTTTGCACTCTGGGGTTATTGAACTCTAGTTTTATTCAGTTGTGTGTAATTGATTTCAATTTATAATTTCACTTAATTTGTAATCGATTCAGCCATAGTTAGGTAATTTCTGTAATTATTTTGAGGTCTTCTAATATAATCATTCGAAGACGTTCGCAGGGCGTTGTCTTTTTAACTAGTTATATCATGGTAACTGAGTGACTACTACTTCAATTATACTAACTTCTATTTCAGATGCAACTTTCAAATACAGCACTAAATTATCACCTACGAAGAATACTTTGTGTCACGGAAAACCGTAGCGGGCTGTAAAGGTTCGAATTTATTTTCAGTAACTTTTTTCGAACTTTGCTTGGTTAAGTAGCGACTCGCCATTTTTTTTCAAAACTACTGTGACTAAAGAAATGGATGAGATATTGAGTTCAAATTTGCTGAAAGCATTCTGTATGTTACAATTTACACTTGTACCAAACACCAAGAGATAATTTTCACAATTTTAAAAATGACGGCCGTTACAAATATTTAACGTGGAGTATTTTGAAAAGCGTTAACTTTATTATAAAACATAATATAAAAGAGAACAAATATATATTTTTTTAATGACAAACAAAATGTTTTGTTTCTGTAGGTCAAACGATAACCGGTTATCGAAAAGAAAATAATTCGACCACGCAGCTGAACCGCTGACGTGAGTTGAGCAAATTTCCAAAATTAAGTTTATAGACCGATATTTTAGTGTTTCGACCATCAATTTGGGAAATAGGTCTATTCACGACGGTGCTGAATAGCTGCAAAATGGTTCGCACACCATTCCGCATATTGGGAGTATCTTCAATAACACAAAGCATTGCGTGCTTCGCACGCCATTCCACATATTGGGATTGTCTTCAATACACAATGCATTGCGTGCTTCGCACGCCATTCCACATATTAGGATTGTCTTCAATACACAATGCATTGCGTGCTTCGCACGCCATTCCACATGTTGGGATTGTCTTCAATACACAAAGCATTGCGTGCTTCGCACGCCATTCCACATATTGGGATCGTCTTCAATACACAATCCATTGCGTGCTTCGCACGCCATTCCACATATTGGGATTGTCTTTAATACACAAAGCATTGCGTGCTTCGCACGCCATTCCACATATTGGGATTGTCTTCAATACACAATGCATTGCGTGCTTCGCACGCCATTCCACATATTGGGATTGTCTTCAATACACAAAGCATTGCGTGCTTCGCACGCCATTCCACATGTTGGGATTGTCTTCAATACACAATGCATTGCGTGCTTCGCACGCCAAACCTCGTATTAGGGGTATTTTCAACACACAAAGGATTGCGTGCTTCGCACGCCAGCCCCACGGTAGAATCCACCACATGGCTTTGAACCGGGTACTTCTATGGTATTTCACGTTTTGATCGATTTTGGGGGAACCAAGCGAGCTATAAGGTCGCGTAAAAAAACAAAATGTGCAGAATAACATCTTACATTTATATTTTTAGAAAAAACTCTAAAAAAAATTCATTCTCTTAGTAAAAATCTCAAAAAATAGTTACTTCCAGTCAAAAAACTTACTTCCGGTTGTTGGATTTTTTTGGCTAACGAACTCGTCCGAGCCACTTACACAACCAACACGTGTACCAAATTTGGACCAAATCGGACTTAAAATGCGACCGCTAGAGTGCGAACACATATATACATATATATATATATATATATATATATATATATATATACATATACATATATATATATGAATTTTAATGACACCCCAAAACGTGTTCTGGGGACCATGATCGGTGCTCATTTGCTACTCCTGACCTTGGGTCTCACCATAAGGGCCACTGCAATAGCTCATTTTTCCT
>JAGFPH010005160.1:54962-74082 GCA_018207615.1 Philaenus spumarius
GTTGCTAAATACAAGAAATTACATCCAGACGTAAACAGAACTGCTGCTGCTAAATACAAGAAATTACATCCAGACGTAAAAAGAGCTGCTGCTGCTAAATACAAGAAATTACATCCAGATGTAAACAGAGCTGCTGTTGCTAAATACAAGAAATTACATCCAGACGTAAACAGAGCTGCTGTTGTTAAATACAAGAAATTACATCCAGACGTAAACAGAGCTGCTGCTGCTGCTAAATACAAGAAATTACATCCAGACGTAAACAGAGCTGCTGCTGCTAAATACAAGAAATTACATCCAGACGTAAACAGAGCTGCTGTTGCTAAACACAAGAAATTACATCCAGACGTTAAACAGAGCTGCTGCTGCTAAATACAAGAAATTATATCCAGACGTTAACACCGCTGATGTTGCTAAATACAAGAAATTACATCCAGACGTTAAGCAGAGCTGCTGTTGCTAAATATGATCCAATACATGAAAAACGCTTACAACGTAAACAAATGGTTTTGGTCTTTAAAATCAAACTCTGGATACAACTATAATCCTAATGTTTGCTACGAATCAGAAACATTTAAAAAAAAAAATTTCTATGGACGTTGTCTGTCATCATTGTAGGGCTTTAGAAGTGGAAAAGCGAATTCAAAGGGTTGTGTTGCGGCAACGGTAAAGTTAATCTTAATTAACTTGACAAGCTGCCTGAACCTCTCCAAAGCCTAACGATCGGGGATAATCCCGACTGCAAACACTTCCTATTTAATATCAGAAAATACAACAGCCCTTTTCAAATGACTTCGTTTGGAGCAAAACAATTTGTTGAAGGCAGCTTTATGCCAACGTTTAAGGTACAAGGCCAAGTTTATCATCTGATTGGGGGTTTACTATCTTTGCCTAATAATTTTCACCAGTATTTACAGATTTACTTCATTGGCTATGATGACAAAGAAACTGACGCTCGCTGTGTCAATTTTCCAGGCATAAAACCAATATTTAAGTGTAACAGATATGTCATGGATTTTAAGTGTGCTTTAGACAATATGCCGAGAGACAGTGAGCATTTCCAAGTGGTTATTCATGCTGACAAAAAACCTGCTAATGCACATAGGGGCAGGTACAATGAACCGACAACGTGGGAAATTATTGGCCAAAACTGTGAAAAAAGAGACATTGTATTGAAGAAAAGAGATGACAGGCTGAAAGGCATCTCTGAAACGCACAGGGCCTACGATGCTCTACAGTATCCACTGATGTTCTACTCCATCGCCATACCACAAGCAACCAGTAAATAAGAAAGTTTCTGCAGTAAGTTTTTACTCTTTCCGCTTAATTTTAAGTAAAGATGAAGTTAACCATTTACTATATTTTCGATGCTTACTGAATCAATTTTTGGTTGACATGTATGCCAAGATTGAAACAGAGAGACTCAATTTTATCAGAAACAACCAAAACAAAATGCGTGCTGAAAGTTATATTCACTTAAAAGATGCCGTTTCCAGAGCTGACGCTAATCCAGAAGACATTGGAATATCAGTTATCTTAACTTCAACGTTCACCGGTGGAGCGAGATACATACACGAACGAACTCAAGACACAATAACCTACATGCGTCTCTACGGCAGGCCTGATTTATTCATCACATTCACATGCAACCCTAAGTGGACTGAGATCGCGGAAACATTGCTCCTGGGCCAAAAACCAAGAGACCGCCATGATCTCATCAGCCGTGTGTTGCACCTTAAAATAAAAAAATATGATAAATTTACTCACAAAGGCCCCAGCATGATATTTGGCCCCAGCTTATGTTTTATGTACAGCATTGAGTGGTAGAAGAGAGGTATACCGCATGCACACATCCTTCTGTGGCTAAAGGATAAACTTAAACCTGTACAAATCGATTAGATTATAAGTGCTGAGATCCCTGACTCCGTGGAAGATCCTAAGCTCTACGAAATTATTAAAACTACAATGATCTATGGGATCTGTGGTTACCTTAACAAGAATTCACCATGTACGTCTAAGGGGTTGTGCAGCAAACAGCACCCTCAACCACTTCTCAAGGACGCTCAGACTAGAGATGACGGATACCCAAAGTACCGGAGACGAGCGCACGGTAATGGTAGCCATACTGTCAGCATTAACAATGTCATCTTGGACAACAGATGGGTGGTACCATACAACCCAGTACTCTCCAGAACCTTCAATGCTCATATTAATGTTGAATTTTGTAACTCCGTTAAAGCAATCAAATACATTTGCAAATACGTTAATAAAGGCACTGATCAGGCGGTTTTCACTATAGATAACAAATTTGACGAGGTGTCTCGATATGAGTCAAGCCGCTATATCAGCAGCTCCGAAGCGGTTTGAAGAATTCTTTGTTTCCATATTCATGAACGCTTTCCTCCAGTATTCCATCTTGCTGTACATCTTGAAAATGGACAAAGAGTATACTTCACGTCAACAAATGTCTTGGATAGAGTTAATAACCCCTCAAATACTACCCTATTAGGATTTTTTGAATTGTGTCAACATGATGATTTCGCTAAAGAACTTCTTTACTGTGAGGTCCCAGCTTACTGTGTATGGAAATCCAATAAGTTTTTAAGAATGAAGCAAGGAGTTCCCGTGCAAAGCCATCCTGGTATAAAAAAAGATCATTTTTTGGGTAGGGTGTACACTGTGCACCCTAACAATGCAGAGTGCTACTACCTGAGGCTGTTACTACACGAAGTCAGAGGGCCCACATCTTTTGAGCATCTCAAGACCGTAGGATGCAGACTTCATCCGACATTCAAGGCAGCTTTCTGCGCACTTGGTCTTCTCGAGGACGACACTCGCTGCGACAACGCACTTGAGGAAGCCGCTCTTTCAGACTCTCCTAGCAAGATCCGTGAGCTGTATGATATGATTCTGGTGTTCTGCCAGGTATCTAACCCAGCGTTTCTTTGGGAGAAGCAAAGAGACAATATGTCTGAGGACTTGAAACGCCAGATGGAGATGGATTTTATTGGGGTTAACGTCGAACTGGTTGCAGGGGTCATCCAGAACCAGTGTCTGGTGCTGCTTGAAGTCCTTGCGATGGGTGGACATTGCCTAGAACTCTACGGACTTCCTGAGACATCAAAGGATCAATTCGAATCCCTCAATAGGGACTACGTCTATGAGCTGGCCTATGATGTTGCTGAGCTAGCAAAGGTAGTTGAGGAGAACGAGAAAAAGCTGAACGATGATCAACTGTTGGTTTACGTAAACGTTATTAGCTCTAATAGTGCTAATTTAGTCTTTCTTGATGCCAACGGTGGAACTGGGAAAACGTTCCTTTTAAACCTATTACTAGCCAAAGTAAGGCTAGAAAAGCAGATTGTAGTTGCTGTTGCTTCGTCTGGCATCACAGCCACTTTATCGGAAGGTGGAAAAACGGTTCACTCTGCGTTTAAACTTCCTCTAAACCTCAACAACAACGAGATGCCCATTTGTAACATCTCTAAGCAAAGCAATATGGCAGCAGTTCTGAGAGATTGTAGGCTGATAGTATGGGACGAAAGTACTATGTCTCACAGGGGTGCCGTCGAGGTTCTAGATAGTTTATTACGAGACATAAGAAATAAGAACACTATCATGGGAGGAGCGACTGTTTTGCTCGCCGGTGACTTCAGGCAGACATTACCAGTAGTGTCCCGTGGTACCCGAGCCGATGAGGTCAAAGCCTGTCTAAAGTCATCACACCCATGGGCAAACGTAAAGGTTATTTCGTTGAAGGTCAACATGAGAGTTCACTTGAAAGTAGATGCTAAAGCAGGGGAGTTTGCTGACGTTTTGCTGCGCATTTGAGATGGCAACTTTGTTGAAGAAGAAGGTAAAATAGCTATTCCAAATACATTGTGTACAGTTGTACCTGATTTGAGAAGCCTTACTCAATTAGTTTATCCAGATCTTACAAATATTATAAAAAAGGACATGTTGTGGTTGAGCGAGCGGGCTATTTTAACACCAAACAATAAAATGGCAGCTGAAGTCAACAGTTTGCTATTGAAAGAGTTTACAGCCTAGACGATGTGTTTTAAATCTTCGGACTCTGTTGTTGAAACGGAGGACTCAGTGCACTACTGTGTCGAATTCCTCAACACTCTTAATCCACCTGGAATGCCTACACATAATCTGACATTAAAAGTCGGTGCGCCTATCATGCTATTGAGAAACCTACATCCACCTAAACTTTGCAACGGCACTAGACTTCAAGTTAAATCCCTTAAAAACAACATTGTTGAGGCTATGATTTTAACCGGATGTGGAAGGGGAGAAACAGTCCTCATTCCTAGGATTCCTCTTATCCCATCTGAATCGCCGTTTCAGTTTAAGCGACTCCAATTTCCGGTCAGTGTGTGCTTTGCAATGACAATTAACAAGGCTCAGGGACAATCGCTTCGACAAGTGGGAGTAAATCTGCGAGAAGACTGTTTCTCGCACGGACAGCTTTACGTAGCCTGCTCCAGAGTAAGCTCTGCGCACATCCTGGTTCTACTGCTGACAGACGGACGCACAGCAAACATCGTTTATCAAGAAGTCCTGAAATATTGAAATGATAACTTGGGTGTAAGCAAGGAGTCTGCAAAAAAAAATAAAAAATGTAACAAAATGAAAAAAACAACGGTCGCCTCACAATAACATATAAAATTATTACCATTTATATAACTGTAATTCTGTATATTAAATATGTTGAATATCAAATTTATATATATATACATATATATATACCTATATACATTTCGGTATTATTTATAGTTCTAATTCTTCAAATTTTTATTTCTACACAGCTCGAATTAAGCAATTCAGTTTGGGTTTTAACCTTTTAATCACGTTGCGAAGCACGGGTATTCAGCTAGTAAAATCAATAAAGTAATAATAGATGGAGTAAATATAAACCAGCCTTTTACTGTTCCAATAATGTAGGGAGATTAACTGTCAATAACAAAGACAAAAGAGAAGGATTAGACAATAGTGGAGTATACAAAATTCCATGTGGAGATTGTAGTTGTGAATATGTAGGACAATCAGGTAGATCCATTAATACCAGAATTAAGGAACACATTGGTAGCTGGAAGTATGGTAAATCTAATTCCAATTTTGCCAATCATTTACTGGAAACTGGACATACATTTAACCCAAAAATAAATGTAATGTTATTACATATGGTAGAAAAAAGTAGGAAATTAAATAATCTAGAATGTTTGGAAATTAATAGATGTTTAAAAAATCATACTTCTAACTTAAATGACCAAATTTGCCTCGATACATCCACCTTGTTAAAACCCATTATGTAACCACACCTTGCCCTTGCTTTGTTAACCTAGGCCACATTCCATTTGCCCATCCTGGTCAGTTCTATTGCCACTCCCAATCCTTCTACTTTTGTTTCTATGTTAGTTTTAAGATACTTGCTGTATTTCAATTTAGTAGCCTGATGATGCCTAACGGTGTTACATATGTTGCTAATTAGTTATATAATGGAGGTAATACTGTTTTGACGGTTTAAGTGCTGTACAGCACAGAATAGCGACTACCACACTTATTTCACCAGAAAGGGGAGTGATTTAAGATTGGTAAAACACAGACTGAATCTTCATAAAAACTACCTGCTCATGCTGGAATAGCTTTATTTAACAGGCTCCCAGAGTCTATTAAGAAAATAAAAAACAACTTAACTTTTAAAAAACATCTGAAGGATTTGTTGGTGAGAGGTGGCTATTACTCCGTGGGTGAGTTTATGCAATAGAGGAATGAGTCTGGGATAGCTGTGCCCAGATCCTTATTGGTAGTTTTGAATTGTTGGGGTATTGCCAGTGTATTTTATTGTATTGTGGATTCTATTTATTGCTTGTTTTGCTTTTTTAATTATTGTTGTTTTCTTTATTATTTTGTTGTGATTTTTATTACTCAAAATTTAATGTAAGTTTTTTTAAATATTTTGACCATGCCTATACAATTGAAATTTTGTTAATCGCTTTATAAATAAAATGAAAAATATTAAACTATAATAATTGTGAAATTTTACCAATTGGTTATTTCTATCCCCAAAAACAAAACTGATAATACCTTTAATAAAACTGGAATACGAAAATAAAATAGTAAATACAACATCAAATGCAAACTGTGCATCACAAAATAAAATACAGTAACTTTTGTTTTCTCATTTTACTCAGTTACTGAGTACAATACATAGCTTAGTTAAAAGTAAAAAACGTGGCCTAATTCAGGACTAAATCCCGATCTTAGTCCTTTTTCATCCACTTTTAGTTTGGTTTTATTTTAGTTTTTCGGGTAATGTATAGAGGAAAATATAATAAATGAACACCTTTAAACTAGGCTATTTCTTGGTGCCATTTCCATTAAAATTTCTCACTCAAACTTCCTTTAATTGTTCGCTTTAGTTGTTCTTACGTAAATGAGTTTGATTTAGTGATTTGATATTATTTAACATAAATTATATTTGTTTTAAAACTGATTAATTCATAGGAAATATGAGCTATTGCAGTGACTCTTACGATGAGAACTAAGCACCGATCATGGTCCCCAGAACACGTTTTGGGTTGCCGCTAAAAATTGTACATGTATGTACTATGTATTCGCACTCTAACGGCCCCATTTTCTAATTAGGTACACACGTTGTTTTTTTAAATGGCTCGGACGAGTTTAATGGCAAAATCATCCAAATCCCTGGAATACGTTTTTTGACCAGAAGTAAAAATTTGTCTGATCTTTTGTACTATAATGAGACTTTTTGGTAGTTTTAAAAATAAAATAAAATATTGGAGATTTTCTGCTCAATTTGTTTTATTATTTTTTTTTTCTACACGACCACGACGTTCGTAAGTAGACCAATTTGCCAAAGAGTAGGTTAAAGCGTACATACTGAATTTTGGACATTCACTCAACTTACGACATTGGTCTAGCTGCTTCATCAAATTATTAAAAACGTATTATAAAATATACATGTGGAATAAGAACAATGGCGTGTCCAGCATGCATTGGTCTAAATACCCAATATCACGTAGGAAAAATTCCAAATTTCAATCTTTTCGATAAAGCAGATATTACCCACGAAGTTGGAATTGGTTCCCCGAAATCTGATTACAAGCTTCACCCGACACCCTTTGGGAAATCTGAAGTGAGCAGTAGAACAGCCCTACAAAGTAATAGTTATGGCTGACCTAATTTACTCCTGCTAACGAACTATTTAAGCTTACAAATTATGAAATAATAACACAATTTAGTTTCTGACAAATATTTTTGTCATCTCGTTATCTCGTTTTCATAGAATTTGTTTGCTGTGCAAGAAGAACGAAACTGTTATTGGTTACCTTATTTGCAACACTGCAGAAGCGAAACACAAATATTAGACAGTAATTTCACCATTAGATTTCTAGTAGTTTTCTGTATTTAGTTATAAATATTTGAAGCAATTAAAAGTTTAACACGTTCAATGCTACGCAAATTTCGTATTTCCTATGCTAGGAGCTGACCTTTCATTTTTACTTTCTCCCCCTATACCATAGTATATGGAGAAAGTATTGTATTCGTCAAAATTTTCGAGTTTGAGTTTTTGGTGGAAATATACGTTTTGGGCCCCCCTGAACCTAAAAAAGTGGTTTTCGGAGTGATGTCTGTGTGTGTGTCTGTACGTGTGTCTATGTGTCTGTGTGGATGTTATCAGACCTAGAGCCTAAACCAGTCGTTCGAATTTGATGAAATTTGGTATAGAGGTACTAATCTACGGTATCTCCAGGCGTTTTTTTCATTTTTGTGAATTTTTTATTTTTAAGGGTGATTTTCCCATAAAAACCCTTAAAATAACGGAAAAATCAACTTTTCTCAAAAACGGCTCTAACGATTTTGATTAAAATTTTAAAGTTTATTAGGGACCTAAAGTACTTTAAACTGTAAAATTTTAATCAAAATCGTTCGAGCCGTTTTTGAAAAAAGTTGGTGTTTTCGTTATTTTATGGATTTTTATGGGAAAACAACTTTAATACAAAATCACCTCTCCTACCCCACCCTACAAGTCACCGTGAATCTGTTTAATAATTTAAATATGTTTGTGAGAAAGTATGTGCCAGTTCCTGGTACCGTTTATTTATATTTATAGCCTAAATGAGTATAATTACTTTATTTTTGAACCTTTCTACGTAATAATCACTAATATTTTAAAGCGGACTCACTTAAGCGTCCCCATAGCACATAGGCTAAACATTGGAGTGCGTAGCACGCAATGCATTGTGTATTGAAAATACTCCCAGTACGGGGGTTGGAGTGCAATGCACTGTATATTCAAAATACTCAAAAATGGGGGTTAGCGTACAATGTACTGTGTATTGAATATACTCCCAGTATGGGGGTTAGCATGCAATGCACTGTGTATTGAAAATACTCCCAGTATGGGGGTTAGCGTGCAATGCACTGTGTATTGAAAATACTCCCAAAATGAGGGTTGGCGTGCGATGCACGCAATGCACTGTGTATTGAAAATACTCCCAATACGGGGGTTGGAGTGCAATGCACTGTGTATTGAAAATACTCCCAATATGGGGGTGTGCGTGCAATGATCTACGCATAGAAAATACTCCCAAAATGGGGGTTGGCGTGCAATGCTCTGTGTATTGAAAATACTCCCAATACGGGGGTTGGCGTGCAATGCACTGTGTATTGAAAATACTCCCAGTATGGGGATTAGCGTGCAACGCACTGTGTATTGAAAATACTTCAAATACGGGGGTTGGCGTGCAGTGCTCTGTGCGTTGAAAATACTTCCAATATGGGGGTTGGCGTGCAAATCTCTGTGTATTGAAAATACTCCAAATACGGGGGTTGGCGTGCGAAGCACGCAATGCAATGTGTATTGAATGTACTCACAAATATGGGGGTTCGGTCACTTGTCATAGTGTTCAGATGTGAGTCATTAGCAGTGAACGTGTTAAAATGATTTAAATAACCGGTCCTGACCTGAGCCCTAAACCAAAAAAGTTTTTCTGGCTACGGCTTTGTATTAAAGTGTGATTTGTTGTAATTTAAAATTTATTTAAGTTAGTTTGGACTGAAAATTTATTTAAAAACAGAATTGTTTTTTAAACGCATTTGTAGAACTACATCAGTCGAGCGTGTGGCAGAAACAAGTATGTGGAGCATTTCCGCTCGTGTTAATAAATAAGGAAGAAAGATAGTCCCTACGGAACCAATACTGGTCCAAGGATATATTGTTTCGGTTCCGCCCTCCTTCCGGGAATAATATAATTTAAACAATGACTTTCCCTTTGTTCGACAGTCCCTTTTAAAAGTCGGAAGTTCCTATTTTCTTCTTTCGGTTTAATAAAGTGTGTTTCCTTTCCGCCTTTTGTTACGTGAAACTGATATCGCTCTTCCTCCTTTCTGAGGAACGTACGTTCAAATGTGGGTAATTTGTACAAAACGTATGACGATTTTACTGAAGCAAGTCTTTTAATTATATACATATCAGAAATACATAATTTATATAAACACTATTTAAAAACAATAAACTTTACTTTGGCCTACCTAAGTATGCTGAGGAGGGTTTTTAACTCGGTAAATGTGTACAATTATGAGGATTACTAACTGTAGGCCTATTTGTTAAAATGTCTTTTGTACACAAAATACAATAATATAGTTATATTACTAAGAAAGATAAACATATTATTTGTTATTAGTTTTTTATGTCATATTGACATATTAAATGGTTTAAATATTTTAATAATAATAAAATAGTCAAATGTTGTACAATTTAGATATTATTTTATAAAACTGTAGGCCTATTTGTAACTTTTTTTAATTTGTATACATTATTAGGATATATAAAATATTGTGTTTTAATTTCTTTTTATTTCATATTGATATGTCAAATAATTTAGAAGTTGTTAATATTATAGTGAATAAATTAATAATCGGCATTTTATAACATAAAATAAGCAAATATATAACGTATTAAAGTCTACGGTCTATATTTCATATTAAAAAAAAACAACTTCACAAGTCATATTATTCACGGTATAGGCCTATAGAATGGTAGGGTATTCTATTCTTGACGTCATCAGTGCCCAATGTTAAGAGAAATGAAAATCAGCTGTTTATTATTGATTGCAGTCGTATTGCAGTCATTTTTAAAATCTAAAACGTATATACTTTGTAAACAAAATTTTACAATACATTTTAAAAATGTACATATCTTTTGATATATATATTCGATTTTAAATATTAAAAGATTTTTATTCACAATAAAATTCTCTATAACTTATAATACTCATAATTAAAATAAATGTCAAATAGTACCAAAAAAAATATTGTTCACCATTTGTCGAATTTGAAATAGTATTTTTTATTTAGGCCAAATCAGTAAAGGTATTAAAATTTGTTGTAACAATCTGATTTTTTAAAATTATTATTATAGATATGTTTTCTATGTGTGGTTCAAATTTTATTAAAATCGGTTAAATATTTTTAAATTTATTCAATTTTTACACAAGGCTCCGTGAGAAGGTTACGGAGCTTATGAGAAACTGGGCACCGATGACGTCACGAGCTACTGCGCGTCCACGCGGGAACCCTACCGTCAGTATTCTATACCGTGATATTATTGGTCGAAGATTTAAACATAACCCCAAAGTACACTCTACGCTAGGTTTTGTTTACTTATTAGAGATGATTTGTGAAATCAGATGTTATAGTATATTGTTACTCACGCATGTACGTAGCCTACACTTTGCTTTTATATATGAGTTGATAACAGTAACTAACAGGGATTGATAATTTTCCTTTAAAAAATAACTTGATGATTGTGATCCATTTGGTGCGTATAGTTCATGTTCAGAAGATTAGCAACAATAAGCGAATTGTATTTTTTTTTTTTTTTTTTCTTATGAAGAAGCTCACTTAAGTTTCATAGAACTAGTTGTACAGAGTATGGAAAGGGTTACAGAGAGCTCTTTCCTAGAAAATAAAAACGCATATAAAGGCTGGAGGGCGACGTTTGACATTTACATTACATGGACCGGAGAGAGGCAATTTCGTGGCTGCTTTTACATGACTTTCAAACAATAAGGAGACATTGTATAGTTTTACTCAAGGAACAAGTGCAAACCAAATTAAAATTACAATACCATTTTTTTTTTTTTTTTTTTTTTTTTAAAGTAGGAAGTGTTAACATTTAGGGGATAGTAATGCATAAATTGTAAAAACATCTGTTTAAACCAGTTGCTCCATAATGTTTTTTTATAATGTTTTTTTTTTAACGAAGTTCCTTAACGCGGGTTGCGGTAGGATTTAACAAATAGAAAATTTAAATGCGTAATGAAAAAATGTTTATTAATTTGTTGCTATGACAATGACAAATATAAAATACTAGTGACGAAAAAGCATTATCAAATCGGTTGCTACTCAAGAAACATGTGTTTTGGTTCATCAATTTAAATTAAGAGACGATCGGTTCCGTCCGGCGAAGTTCAGATATTAACGTCAAGCGGTGAAATACATTCAACAAACATAAAATGTTGGTTCATCAGTCTAGGCCTAACCTAAAATTATTGTTACCACCGTACATTTAATTTATTTACCTGCCTTAACGGCAACATACATACGATAATTTTAGGTTAGGCCTAGAAAGTAATTTAAGTCTAGGCCTAACCTAAAATTATTGTATGTATGTTGCCGTTAAGACAGGTACAATAAATTAAACACATACGCAATAATTTTAGGTTAGGCCTAGACTGATGAAACAACGTTTTATGTTTATTGGGTGTATTTACAATAAATGGACATTTAACTGTGGTTACCATCATAGCTTTGATGTTATAATTAATTCTACACCTTTATTATAATAACATTAAACGTATGGAAACGGTAAATATTTGTACAGAAAACAAACTAATAATAAACGGCAACTGGAAGATTAAAATTACGTGTGTATGTTGCCGTTAAAGCTGGTAAAAGAATTGAAGAAAAGGCGTGATGAACTTCGTTCCTGACGGGGGTCCCACGACCGCACAAATACATTTTTTGAATTCTTGTAGTTTTAATGAATAACATAAAATACATTGCTTTGAAACGTTAGTTTTAGTCTTTATTTAAAATACTGTAAACAATCACGAAGTAATTACGTTTCAAGATTTTTTTTGCCAATAACTCGGTGACTTTTTGACTTACAGAAACGACAAAAACCATTTTGTTTCTCGTTAAAGAAGTAAAATATTCTGTCCCTTATACATTTTTTTATAAAGTCAGCGGTTTCTAAAATATCCCACGTTAAAAATGTTTAACGACTGCCATTTTTTAAATTATAAACATACATTCTTGGTGTTTGGTACACTTGTAAATAGTAACAAAAAAAAAAGCTTATACCAAATGTGAACTCAAAACTATTTTTGGAGTTACAGTTGATTTTTGTAAAACAAACAAAATGGCGGATTGCGGTTAAACTAAGCCGAATTCGAAAAAAATACTGAAAATTAGTAACTTATTTTAATGTGTACAATTCGATCCCGTATAGCCCGCTACGGGTTTTAGGGACACCCTGTTTAATTCTAAAAATGAATAATGTGAGATTTTGTGTTCAGGTTTTATTGTATATAAGTTACTTTCTCACACGTCAAGCTCATTGTTTATTTACTAAAAATGAATGTTTGTTTCGCTGTCCACTATAGACACAAAAACTGATTTCTCTAGTGTTATCCATATTAATGCCAGTAGTGTTTAGACAGTACAATTACCACAGTCTTAGGGTTGAAATGGGGTTGCCACCCCTATACAATAAATATAAATTGAACTAGAAGCTATAAAACTAAAATTGTGTAATATTATTCTTGGTTATAAAATGTAAATTGTTTGCTTAAGGCTAACAACAGACGAGACACCGGTGTACGGTACACTGGTGTACGGTACACTGGTGTACGGGACACTAAGGCTAACAACATACGAGACACCGGTGTACGGTACATGGTGTACGGGACACTAAAATATGTACTATCAATTAAATGAGTGTCAACAGATGAGACACCGAGTAGCGCGCTATAATTGCCGAGAAGGCAATTATTTTTGTATATCTAGCTTTTAGGTTAGGGTTTTAAAGTGTAGAGCTGAGACTTGCCGGTTCTTTTAACCATTATTATAACTGCTGTTAATAAATATAATAAATAATTTAATTTTAACATTTAACGTTATTTACCATCTTAGTTTTGAGGTTATTATTAATCCTACAACTTTATTATAAATAAAACATAACATATGTTTTTAGAAGGTTCCATTGGGGGTTGGCGAGGGAAGCACGCAGGGGTCTCTCCTATTTTATTATAAAGACAACCTAACATGATTGGGTGTGTACCAACGGGGTTGGCGTGCGGAGCACGCATGAGTTTCCCCTAGTTTTTTGTAAAGTTAATTGATTTGAAAATATGCCACGTTAAAATTTGTAGCGCCAGTTAAAACACTATTGAAAATTACTTCTCTAGACGACATACTTTCTATACTGATGAATGAAATAGTCCTTGCCAGGGTGGGATAACTAACATAGGGAAACGTGTTCCATGTTACAGTTGTGGGGATGCGGAATACACCCCCCGGAAAACTACCCCCCCCAGGGGAAACTTGCCGCCCCGAAACCTCCCAACTACCCAACATGGGAGCCGGGCCCGCGACTGGAATACTCCCCCCCCTAGAAAAAGCGGGTCGCCGGAATACTCCCCCCCCCCCCCCAAGCAGGTTCCTACAATTATACTGTTATTGGCAACATACTGTGACTAAACAGTTTAGGTTAGTCCTCTAGTTTTTTTTTTATTCTAATTATATCGAAACTTGAGTGTGCGTGACTGGAAAACTGCCCCCCCCCCCGATCTCTGACGTCAAAATGACGTAGGAACCTGCTTGGGGGGGTAGTTTTCCGGGGGGTAGTATTCCGGCGACCCACAGTTGTAATTTCAGTTGTGCTTCAGTCCCACCAAAAGCGCTACCATGGCACAAACTGCGTATGACGTCATTAAGAATAAATCGTTTTGTTTATGTTTATTATTTGAGAATTAACGGTGAGCAACGTGGAACGATTTTGTAAGAAATGGGTAGAATTAAATTGTACTACGTTAAATAGTGTTTAAAGTCTCAAACTAATAACAGAAGAAGCACTTTTTTAAATTTCCCATTGAAAAGTAATGGAAATCGATCACTGTAAGTATGACTTGTATACTAATAGCACAGGAATTAGTTTGTATAGACCTAGCTTTTTATTCTAGGCTGTGTTAAAAAGTGCAGTATTTTTACACTTATTTTATAAACTTATTCTTGTTTTAATAACCATAACAGTAGATAATCTCTAAAGAAAATAGCCTATGTACCTAACATTTTAACACCAGGTTGGTACTTGCATGTTTTAGATATGGCCAATTTATGGTTATTTTGTCTTAGTGTTCCAATATGATTATTGGGTGCATTAATATTGGTAACAGATACGCAAGAATAATAATTTAAAAAAACCTAAAAGGTTCTAACCCATAGTATTTAGTCACAGTATGTTTAGGCCTACCTGTATTCAAAATTTAACAGTAGAATGTAAAAAACATAGTTGTCTGCAAAAATATTGGGCTAGGGTCGAATAGTAAACTTACGCCCATTATTGTTATAGAAAGGATGGCCTTAGGCGTACCATAATAAGATTTAGTATTAACATTGATTTTGTAACATCCAGTGACAGGTTAGGCCTCAGTCAATGACTATTGATGTATTATAAATTAATTATAAATATTGCCATATATAATTCAAACTGTCATTAAGTATGACATAGGCCTACAGGCAATAAACAATGTCAACATTAATAAGATACAAACACTAAGTTGAAGGTATTGACACATTTTAAGCCATGAGAAATGATAAAAGGGGTTAATTTGTATGTATATATTGAAACATAAGATTCTGGTTTTTTTTTTAGTAAAGAACATTGAAATGTAAGTCACAAAATTTGTGAAAAGCCTAGAAGATAACAATTGTTACCACCAATAATAAACAATTGAGTGCATTGCCACCAATAATGGTTAAAACGTTTCAATTGTAGATAGATTGCTCAAAAAACAAAACAGGAAACACAAAGTTAAAGAATTGTAACAAAGAAAGGAAGACAAATTTATGGTGTTGAACTACAACAAGCCGCTTGAACACACGCTTGGAAATATCCTCAACAGACATGGCTACAAGGTCGCTTGTAAAACAAAAAATAATTTGAAGGGTTACTTAAGTAATACAAACAAATAAAAAGACAAATTTGAAGGCTCAGGAGTATATCAGCTATCATGTCGCGATTGTCCAAAAATATATATAGGGCAAACAAGAAGATCTTTTAAGAAACGATTTAAAGAACACCTTCCATCAGCCAAACAAAGTGCGAACCTCACAAAAACCGAGTCGAAATTTGCCGAACATATCATCCAGAATAATCCTGGTTACTCCAGCATAGACGGTACCCTCGAAATATTACATCATTGTAAAAAGGTAAAGTTGATGAACGCGCTAGAACAGTTCAATATTTACAAGAACTATAAAATAGATAGTAGTAAACTATTAAATGAAAAACTAAATTTTGAATCTAACGCGTTATACGACACCGTATTGACACAAGTTGATAACGCATCATCCCTTCCAGGCGATTAACTTGCATACCATCAGTGCGAACCTGGAGAGCGTTGTATGTGGTCGCTCACCACGAGTTTAGAAATACGGGAGTGTAAAAGTGTTTTATTTATTATGTAATCGTTGTGTTAGTTATGTGTACGTTTTTATGTAAGTGACGAAGGGAAACCTGATATACTTGAAAATGGCTGAATAGGAGAAACGGCCGTCGTTTAGTGACCAATAGGAATATTGAAGACGGTAAGTCAGATATCTTATAACTAGAAGATAACATTGTACTTTCTACCTATCAAATTTTGATCACAATGCAAAAACAAAAGGTTTATTTTACAACTCAGAAAGTCGCCTGAGCTTGAGCCTTATTCTCAAAAAGCACAATAATTTCACTAATTATTATCTCAAATTCATATGTAGTTGATTTGTTCCTTCAGTATACCAATGAAATATACTATACAAAATTTAAACTTATATCTAGTAAAAGTGTTTTTCTTTATATGTTATTTTAAATTTTAGTAAATGAATTAATTAGATTTTAAACTATTACTTTCTCACTATACTATAGTATAGAGAAAGTATAGTGATCGCAAAAAAAATCGATGTTGAGATTTTTGTGGAAATATCCGTTTGGGGACCCCCTGAGCCCAAAAAAGTGGTTTTTACAAAATTTCTGTCTGTATGTATGTCTGTATGTATGTCTGTATGTATGCCTGTATGTATGCCTGTATGTATGTCTGTATGTGTATGTCTGTATGTATACAAAGCTAGAGAGAAAACTATTCCATCGATTTCAACCAAATTTACACCAGACATGTCCAGTACGCCTGTATAGATGTACGAAAAAGGGTTATGAACAATTTTGAAAAACAACCCAATTTTTGGCCAAAAACCCCGCAAAAAATCAGTTATTATTTTTTTATAAAAAAATATTTCTAACGATTTTGATAAAATTTGGCTTATTTGTAGCCTTTAATGTACCCTACCATATACAAAAACCCACATCTTTCTAAAAATTCTCGTTTAGCTAATAATAATAATAATAACTGATTTTGGGGTTTTTTGGCCATAAAGGGGGTTGTTTTTCAAAAAAATTCTAAACCTTTTTACGTGCATCTATAAATAACTAATTGACGTGTTTGGTGCAAATTTGTTCGAAATCGATCGAATAGTTTTCTCTCTAGATAATAATAATAATATTTATTAGTTAATCTCCAACTTTAATAAAAGTTTACAAAGCTAGAGAGAAAATTATTCCATCGATTTCAACCAAATTTGCACCAGACATGTCCAGTAGGCCTGTATAGATGCACGAAAAAAGGTTTTGACAATTTTTGAAAAACAACCTCCTTTTTGGCCAAAAAACCCCCAAAAACTCAGTTATTATTATTTATAAAAAAACGGCTTTAACGATTTTGATAAAATTTGGCTTATTTGTAGCCTTTAATGTGCCCTACCATATACAAAAACCCACATCTTTCTAAAAATTCTCGTTTAGCTAATAATAATAATAATAATAACTGATTTTTGGGGGTTTTTTGGCCATAAAGTGGGTTGTTTTAAAGAAATTGTCAAAACCTTTTTACGTGCATCTATAAAGACCTAATTGACGAGTTTGGTGCAAATTTTTTCGAAATCGATCCAATAGTTTTTCTCTCTAGAAAATAATAATAATATTTATTAGTTAATCTCCAACTTTAATAAAAAATCACCTCTCCTACCCCACCCTACAAGTCACAGTGAATCTGTTTAGTAATTTAAATATGTGTGTGAGAAAGTATGTGCCAGTTCCTGGTACTGTTTATTTTTTTTATGGTCAAACTTTAATGCAGCATTATTTTAGTTTAACGTTATTCAATAGTTCCTTCTATTTATTCAAAGCCAAAGTGTCACATCATTCTACCTTTTTATCCTTTTGTTGCTCTCTTAAATTAAGCATCTAACAACATTTTACATTACATAATACCTTGTTTGAAAAAAATTCTAATTGGCTGGTATGTTTGTTACAGGTTCTCTACTGTCATCGGCTCTGGCAACTTCAACATTTGTAAAAATGTGTGATGAACTTTTTGATTAATTAAATGGCAACTCGTTCAATTTTGAATAAGGTAAAAAGTTAAGAACTATGAGGGTTCATACTTAAGAGTAAACTGAAGATGATTGGTAATAATTGTAAACCTTTCAAGATAATTTTATGTGAATATTATTGATTATATATCTAGGTGATGTAATGTTTTAATAAATTTGTCTTATCTAAAAAAAGTTATTATTTGTTTACTATCCTTCTAGTGCTTTCTTTACTGACAGCAAAAATAATGCATTCTCTTTTATTTTCATAAAGAAAAATTATGATTAAAAATATCTAAAACCATTATTAATTAAAACCATTGTGCATCCACTTAATTAATTTGAGTGCACATTTTAACAAATAAGATTTCTTTATCTACAAGTGGTATAATATATTTCAATAATACTTTTACCAAAGTTATTTTCAAATAATAATATGTTAATTTATAACTGTTATAAATTTAAATAAATATTACATGTATTTTCATTTTTACAGCCTAATATTATTATGTGAATAATTTTGAAATTAAGTATTTTTCTTAGATTACTACTGTGTTTTAAACTATATACAAATGTATTATTAAATGACACTTAAGTTTCTTTATTCTAATCATTTAATAAACTTTTGTTTAAAAAAATAAATTCCACAGTTAGTAGTCAAAGAATAATGCTTTAATATGTAAAAGTAATGATTTAATAGTAGGCCTATTATAAATTATATACTGCAATACCGGTTAAAATAGAATACAACGTACTACGTTTAGTAAAACTTTCTTTGTTAGAGTGCTTCAATCCCACAAGAAGCGCTGAAGATAGCTTCAACTTATAACATTGAGTTACCTATCTCCTCTTGGTATTATTTTCTCTGGTCCGGGCTAACTTCCTGACTGAGCGAAGGAGACAAAAAGCACGGAGGCGAACGAACAGATCCGAAAATGGCAGGGCTCTATAACAAGGGCTATACCATTTTGATCATTTACCGTGACCCAGTATCGATCGCCTATGACGTCAGTAGTCCTGGCGCCCCTTTGGCCCCAACATGGGCTCTTATGGGACTACGTTTTTTGCACCGAGTTGCGACAGATGACGACGCCATCTTGTTTTTGATGACGTAATATGCACCGACTTCCGACTCCTGCACCGAGTTGTAACGACGCCATCTTGATGACGTAATATGCACCGACTTCCAACTCCAAGGTTTTTGCACCGAGTTGTGACGACGCCTGGGACGTAATATGCACCGACTTCTGACTCCTGCACCGAGTTGTGACGACGCCATTTTGATGACGTAATATGCACTGACTTCCGACTCCTGGGTTGTTGTGACGATGCCATGTAATATACAACGACTTCCGACTGGGTTTTTTTTCACCGAGTTACGACAGATGACGAC
>JAGFPH010005160.1:76909-94196 GCA_018207615.1 Philaenus spumarius
GTGAGTACCGTTCTCTATAAGGTTCTTGTCAACAGTACCTTATAGGTCTGTAGGTTATTACTTATTCAGTCTAATCTAGACATTTAACCTGTACATTTTTTAAAAGTGCTTATCTAGTTTGATTAACAAATTTGTAGTAATTATGGATCCTGTATACGTTATAAGAACTAATGAATCTTATATTAGGCGGTTTAGGGTGTATGGTTTTACCACTGTTTTTAAATTCAACTCGGTCCCTAAAGACATATCAGAAATTGATTGGCTAAAAATGGGGTTTACAAGTTTGGTCGAAAAAATGAAATCTGATGCTTCAGAAAATGATCAATTAGGGTTTACACTAACAAGTCTAAATTTAAAAAACAAGGAACCGGGGTATGTGGCTTTCCGACCCGCTAGTCAGGTGCACGGGGACATTATATGTAATATTTTCGGAGGTATAATTCAGAGTAATGCTGAATCTATCTAGTCAACTGATACTTTAAAAATTGAGTGTACTAGAATCAATCTTCCTGTGGGCAGTGGTAGGACAAGACCGGGACTTTATAATAATTTCAACGAGGAGTGTAAGGCGCGAAAGGGGATAGTCACTATAAAAAATTTCGATAATTTATGCTTAGCTAGAGCCTTAGTAGTAGGCAAAGCTTATGCTAAAAAAGATCCCCAGTACAAGGCCATACGGCAAGATAAAGGGAAAAGACAGTTATTCAGGGCTAAGAAACTGATAGCTAAAGCTAGGGTGGTCATTCCGGAAGACGGTGCGGGGATCCCAGAATTGGAAAAGTTTCAGGAACATTTGAAAAAATACAAAATTACCGTGTACAACTTCAATAGGAAAGGTCGAGAAGTGTATTTTAGTGGAGAAAATGAAAATGCTGTGTACAAAATAAATCTGTTATTTAGTGAAAATCATTTTAATGTTATTACTAATTTGACAGCCGCATTTGCTTGCCATTATTATTGTAAAGCCTGCCACGTTCCTTATGACCACAAAGGAAAACATAGATGTCAAAATATTTGTCCAGTGTGTCAGACAGTATCTCCCCCTTGTAAATTGGAATATGATGGAATAAATTGTTCAAAATGCAACCTCCATTTTAAAAACCAAATTTGTTTCATCGCCCATCAAAGTGAACGTTGTAACTCTGTTAAAAAGTGTACCGAGTGTGGAAAGATTGTTAGACTTAGTGAACGAAAATCAAATCATGTGTGTGGCGAAGTATTTTGTAAAACTTGCGCGGAATACAAACCTGCTAATCACCAGTGCTTTATGAGGATCGATACACGAAAGCCTAAAACTAAAGACTTTTTATTTATATTTTTTGATTTAGAAACCCGTCAAGATGAGTTTCTCGATTCGGGGGCTAGTGTGCATAAAGTTAACTTATGCGTTAGCCAACGGTTTTGTCACGAGTGTATTACAGGTCACTCGTGCAAAACCTGCGGTCTGCGTACCCGTGTGTTTAGAGAGGATCCTGTCAACGACTTCATTACGTACGTGATGGATGTGCGCAAAGCTTACAAAAACGTGACAGTACTAGCACACAACGGATCTTCGTTCGATTTTCAATTTATCCTAAAATACATCCTAAACGAAACCAAATTCACACCTGAACTTATTATGCGAGGGACCAAAATCGTACTCATGGAGATGGACAATGTAAAATTTATAGATTCACTAAATTACTTTCCTATGGCCTTGTCAGCCTTCCAAAAGCATTTGATCTACCTCCGGAAAAGAAAAAGGGTTATTTTCCTCACCTTTTCAATAAACTTGCTAATCAAAATTATATTGGGCCTATCCCCTCCAAAGAGTTTTACTGCCCTGACGCTATGTTTGATAAAGGATACAAAGATTTTACAAAATGGCACGATGAGCAGACTCAGGCCAACTACATTTTTGATTTTCAAAAAGAAATTGTAGATTATTGTATATCGGACGTAGACATTTTGGCACAAGCATCCTTAAAATTCAGATCAATGTTTTTGGAAAAATGTAACGTGGATCCATTTTTAGAGGCGGTTACAATAGCTAGTGCTTGCAACTTGGCGTTCAGACGTAACTTTTTAAAATAAAATACTATTGGTTTGGTACCTAAGAACGGATATCGTCTAGTTGACAATCAGTCATCAATCGCCCTACAGTGGTTGACGTGGGAAGAGGATGAACGTAATGTTCGAATACAGCATGCAGGTCGTGAGAGGGAAGTCAAAATCGACGGAGTTAAAGTCGATGGTTTTGACGGGGAACGTATCTATGAATTTCAAGGGTGTTACTTTCATGGATGTCCAAAGTGTTTCCCTTACAAGAGGGAAGATCCTCTTAAAGAAGACCCTTCAGACAGTCTGTATTTAGGATATGAAAGAACCAGAGCCAAAATGGAGAAGTTGACAAAAACACCCTACGAAGTAGTAGAAATGTGGGAGTGTACGTTTAAAGCTTTAAAAGAAAACAAGAAATTAACCTACTTAAATTCTCTCCCCATACTAAATACCTTACCACTTAACCCAAGAGACTCTTTTTTCGGTGGTAGGACTGGAAACGCAAAGACATATCACAAGTATGTCGATAACGAAACCATTGAGTATGTAGATGTATGCTCACTCTATCCGTGGGTATGCAAATACGGGAAATACCCTATAGGTCACCCTACTATTCACGTAGGCGATATTGAATGTAGGAGAAAAGGCATGGAGGTGGAAGGTTTGTTAAAGTGTAAAGTACTACCCCCGAGAGACTTGTATCACCCCGTTCTGCCTGTAAGAATGAACGATAAATTAATGTTTGTTTTGTGTCGTGCATGCGGTGAAAACTTGTGCTTGAATGACTGCGAACATAGTAGCGAGGAGAGGGTACTGGTAGGCACATGGACAATGGACGAGATAAGAAAAGCGGTGGAAAAAGGTTATGTGATTTTGGACATGTACGAGCTTTGGGAATACGAAATGGCAACTTTTGAAAATGGAGGGTTATTTACAGATTTCATCAACACGTTTTTAAAAATAAAACAAGAATCTAGCGGGTGGCCGGCTTGGTGCAATACGGACGATGACAGAAAGAAATATGTCAACGATTATTTTATTCACGAGGGAATTCAGCTTGACCCATCTAAAATCGAGAAGAACGGTGGTCTACGATCACTTTCAAAATTAATGCTTAACTCTTTCTGGGGAAAATTTGGTCAGCGAGAGAACCAAACTAAAGCGCTTATAATAAGGGACCCGTCCGTGCTTTTTCAACTAGCAACAAGTCCCTCTGTTCAAATCAACAAAGTACAAGAAATTAACGAAGAAGCACTTTTAGTAAACTGGCAGTACATAGATGAAGTAGGCGAATCGTTGAAAAACACCAATATTGTTCTGGCATCATATACAACTGCCCAAGCTAGGCTTAAATTATATGAACACCTGGATATTCTAGGAGATAATGTCTGTTATTATGACACAGACTCAATTATCTACCTGCACAGACAAGGTATACACAAAGTAGAGACAGGAGACTATCTAGGGCAGATGACTGACGAACTAGCCGACTATGGGGCGGGATCATACATTCTGGAGTTTGTTTCCGGAGGTCCAAAAACTTACGCATACCAAGTATTTTCTACAAACGAAAATGCGATTGTAGAGGTGTGTAAGATCAAAGGCCTTACACTTAACCTTAAAACATCTAAAAATCTAAATTTTAATAAACTCAAGGAAATGGTTCAAAGTGAGGCCAAAGAGGCTTTAGTAATTGAAGAGAATAGAATTAGGAGAACTAAAGATAAAGATATTGTAACTGTAAAAGAAACAAAAATATTTAAAGTAACATGACCTAAAAGGAGATTTGAAGGGGATTATAATACTTTACCTTACGGTTATAAAAGACAAAAAACCCACTAACTTAAACACTACCTTTACACTTAAAATATTTACAATAAACATTATAATTTTTATATGCTAAAGTAAAGGTTGATTGCTAGCAAAGGATAAGAATTTACCATGTTATTTTTTGAACAAACCAAGTTTAATAGATCTTGGTTAAAAAGACACCATGACACCTTGGTGGTTGTGACACCTTTAAGTCAATGATACATCCAATTATATCACAGGCAATACCAAGAGTTGTTTGTCAGAGTACGAGACAGAGGGTAAATTCTTTTTTATTTTTGGTATAACTGGAGAATTCGATTCGGTTAAGGGATAATGAAAAATACTAAGTCATCAGTTTCTCCTCCAGTTATACCTAGAACTTTGTAATCAAGGTCTCAGTGATCGTTTGGAGGGCATACCTGGAGAATCCTATAAGGATAAGTCTTGGGGAAAATACTAAGAAGAGTCATTGAAACCAACTGGCACGATGTAAAAGTCTCTAAGTCATCAGTGACTCCTCCAGTTATGCCTAGAGCTTTGTAATCAAGGTCTCAGTGATCATTTGAAGGGTATACCTGGAGAATCCTATAAGGATAAGTCTTGGTGTAAATACTAAGAAGAGTCACTGAAACCAACTGGCACGATGTAAAAGTCTCTAAGTCATCAGTGACTTCTCCAGTTATACCTAGAGCTTTGTAATCAAGGTCTCAGAGATCGTTTTAAGGATATACCTGGAGAATCCTATAAGGATAAGTCTTGGCAAAAAAAGGACCAAGAAGGGCTACTGGAAGCCACTGGCAAGATGTAAAAGTCTCTAAGTGGAAGGTGGCCCCTCTAAGTATGCTTATAAAATGAAATACTGCACCTTTCTACTTTACCATAATCAATTTATGACAAATAGCCATATGTGCTTTGTGACCTAACACTCTTTATCCTATGTGTAGAGGTAACGAATATTTGATGCTATCAGTCGCCCTTTCTCTTCAATATATTTTTCAAGTTTTAAGTTGCTTGTGTTACATCTTTTTTTCACTACAAACCTAGATCAAAAGGATTAATTTATTTCCATTCAAGTCTCCTTTTATTTCTCTTGTTTAGCGAACCGGTATCATTTGTTTTGTCTTAATAACGTACGTTGCACCCACACACACATACACACCCACACACAAACACATACACAAACATACACACACATACAATGAACAGATTAACGGTGTAGATTAGTCCCCAAAAATACTCCGCTTAGTAAATGGAACGGTTATAGTTTAAAATGAACGGAATCATATAATTTTTTATTGTCTCATTAAATGACCTCATCCCATACTCGATGAACAGGTTGATATTTACATTATTAAATAGAAATGAAACTATCGAATCAGCTTGACCTCTGACATTCAGTATCAGGTGTAGCGAATATGTAGCTACCCAACGGGAGGTATAGGCTCTTTCTAATGATTGAGGATGCTCCTGTAAAACAAAAAACAAACGATGTTCCGACCGTACCTCATGGGTAGCTATGGAAAGTGGTCGATTCCTATCTATCTCCTTAGAGATGTAAAATAACTTTTTACTTTCCTGTAATCTCTGTAAACTATCGTCATGACACAAAACAAGTCAATAACCCTAACATGTTGTCGTTACCATAATGACAGTAACCTTAACATTATCTCATAGAAGATCAAGTCTGGTGCTAGAGTTAAAGTAATTATTTTAACTTGTCATTGATATTCAATGAGCTAGGACACTTAGAAGAATAAAACGTTTATTATTATTATTTAATTGTCATTGAGTTACATAAACTTTTTATTACCCTCAGATATCTCAATGGGGATGGGTTCAACTGGCCCAAAATTCAATCAGTCTAAAAACGACAGAAGATCAACTAGCCCAAAGAAATGTATTAAATATAATAGTTTGGGCTAGTTGAGCTTTGGGCTGATTGACCCGCTTATGTTAGCGAAAGGTTCAATCAGCCCAAACTAGCTTGGAGTTCAACCAGCCCAAAACGTAAACAAACAATCTCACACAACGCCCGGTTCACAGCTCACACCTACTCCGAACAAGCATAGGAAAATGTCACGTCCGTGTTTTTTAGTAAAACTCTTGTTTCTGTATTTAAACTAAGTATAATAATAGGTGTATGTTCCTGTAACGCATGTTAAGTTTAGAGTGTGTATTCGTATTACTTTTAATAATTTAGACAAGCAATCGTAATTAATAGTTTTATTTAAATGAAACAAATGTAGGCCTATAAATACCGTAAATATAATCGCTGTTTTATTATAAATAATATAAGATTATTGAAGCGGTATGATTTATTTTTTGTAAGATGTTATTAGATAATACAACAGCAACTATTAAAACATTTCATATAATCAAACATCAACCTAATTAAGCCTGGCAATGTCAATTGCATATAGCGAGTTTCGCGGACGGACGCTATGTTAAGTGTATATGAATGCCTTAAGACCATGACACACACGTTTAGATAGATGCAAGAAAAAAATTAAAGTTACCGAGTTTTTTTAATAATTAATTCATATGGCAGCAAACTATTAAGTACACTAAACTATTACGTAGTATACTGTATATTGTCGTAAGGTTATCCTAAAATTGCAATTTTAACTTAAATACAGAAAAAAGTGCAGCCTACAAAGAGATTTTTTAATTCATTTTAACCTTCAAAAACTTTTAAAACTGTGTGTATATTCATGACCTAACAGAAAGAATTGTTATCCGAAACGACCCCCCCCACTCTAGTTCTTTTAACCTTGGTTTTACTGCACTCAACTTTCAACTAAAAACAGCATTTTTCATCTTTTTCTTTTTTGTTATTTCTGACGAGACTATATATGAGCTATGTGGACCAACATTAGCTCAAATTAAAGCTTATTTAATTCCCTATAACTTCCATAGTCTTGGCTTTTCTGTAGGATGTATCATTTTTCCGGTATCCATCTCGAAACATAAAGAAAACATGGAAAAAACGCTGAATCTTTGAAAAGCCGTATCTCGGTAAATATGTAACTTACAAAAACGATTTTGATCTCATTTTTTTGCAAATTCAATATACTCTTAAAATGCTAAGGACACTTTTTTCCAAAAATCGTAAAGTTTAGGAGATATTTTACAAAAACCGAAAAAAGTCCGGAAAAATCACCGTTTTTCGACCACCATTCTGCGAGCACAGGTTTCCAAGGGTTGCAAATCTGGATTTGTAGTCCCAGTAATGGTCCGAAAAACCTCTCCAAAAATCATTAATGCTCCATTTAATGTAAGTTCACGCATTTTTTGTGTAACATTTGACTAGGCTATTAAGTAGCCGTCGCGTCGGGAAGATAGCATAGTGCTGGGCTCACACTAACTCTGGCCGATCGATGATAGCGACAGGATGTTACAAAGTGATTCACGTGTTATTTTTATCTGAAATGGGTTAAAATAAGGTGAAAATTGTGTAATTTTACAATAATAACTACAAATAAATATAGTTTATTCACTTATTTACCTATATTTTGTACTTTAAATTATATAAAGCCTATACAAATAAAAAAGAGGGGTCTTTATAACCTTAACACTTATGGGCATAATTAAAAATTCATAATTCGTAAATTTAAAATATTTTTTTTATGGACGTTGGAGTATATAGCCTACACCTAGTTATCACACTACAATGTCATTATATCCAGATTTAGGATTGGGAAGCGTTTATACGCCTATATTCGAATGTTTTACATCTGGCAGCGTCAATGTTCTAATTAAAAATTCATAACTCGTAAATTTGAAAAACCTTCTTAGGTTTTTTTTAGTGGTAGTTGTAGTACGTACACCATAGTTATAATGCAACACTGTCATTTTATCCAGATTTAGAATTGGAAGGGGTTAAAGTCATATATCTCAATCTAAACATACGATAAGTTAAATTCATAATAACAAATTCATAACTCAGGTTTTGCTATTGGAAATTGTACTACAGTACATACAACTATACTGTCATTATAAAAAGATTTAGATTGGGAAGGTGTTATAGGCCTATATTCCAATACCAAACATAAGGCGGTGTTAATGTCATAATTAAAAATTTATGACGCGTAAATTTGAAAAACCTGCTCAGGTTTTGCTATTGGAAGGTGTTCTACATAGATCTAGTTATAAAACTACACTGTCATTATAGCCAGATTTAGGATTGGGAAGGGGTTATAGGCGTATATCTCAATGCTAAAAATACATTAAGTTACATTAAAAATGACAAATTCATAATTATTACTCATCGAATAGAACTTAAGTACCTAAAAGTATGTTACTGCTATTAGGTCTATATTATTCGGTATCTTCCTTTCTGATAGCTAGATTTTTTTTAAATATCCTATTTACACACTTTATTAGTTTTATACTAATTATATTACTACCTCTAAGATCAAAAGATCAGTTTTAAGCGAAAAGCACAAAAACCGTCTAAAATTTGTGCAGAATGTAATAAATTAAAAATCACTCTCTACTTGAAACATAATATCTCAAAGAAGTAGACTTGAGCCACCAAATAAAATACATGATAGAGTGAAACAATCAGTACAGTAGTTAATCAAATCAACTCATTTCCTGATTATGAAAGCCACTATTTGAATAATAGAAGAGGACGTAAATACATTGGGCCTGAACTTATATTACAAAAATGTATAGAGCTGTTATGTGAAAGAATATGCTTAAACAAAGAAGCCAACAGATGAATATGCGAATGAATGGCTTTGTAGACAAATATTTAATGAAGAGTTTAATCTTAGTTATCATTTGCCCTATAAATGATACTTGTGATGACTGTGCTCACTTTGTTATTTTGTTATATGCAGTGTCTGATGAAGAGAGAATTATTCAGGTCCTAAAAAACAATGACCTTATAGCCTAGTGAACCACAACTGAGGTATTCTCTAAAGAAAGAAGATCAATTACAAGCAAAATTAAATTGCACAGAAAATATAGTGCAGCTTGATATGCAAAAATGTCTTCCTTCACAGTGCCTTAATAATTCTTAATCATTTTACCTACGAAAGCTAAGGGTACTAAATGAAACAATTCATAATGATACATCAGGAAAATCATAATGCCATGATGTGGAATGAAGCAATTGCAGGAATAAAATTGTTTTATTACAACTAAGTCACATGACGCATCAAGTAATTTATCTTTATACAAACAAATATAGCATAGACGTATGTCCAAGATCTGGCTCATCAGCCAGGTTCTCACTCCACTAGCACATCAAGTCATAAGGCTTTGTCCTCTTCAATCTGCGCTGATCCTGGCTGAAACTGAGGAGCGGCAAAACTTCCACGTTAGTGTGTGTAGTCAATCTCTTACTATGTTTTGTTGCTCTTGTTTTAATTTCCTCTACAACAGTATGTATTCCTATAGTCCCGATGAATGTTATCGTTCCTTACATACCACGGAGCGTTACATATGCGACGCAATACTTTATTTTGAAAGGTTTGTATCACCTTGATATTTGTTTTCTTGGTACAACCCCACAGTTGGATACCATATGTCCACACAGGCTTTAGTACTTGCTTATATATTAGCAACTTGTTGTGTAAAGAGAGGTCGGAGTGTCTTCCCAACAGCCACTGCAACTTTTTCAATTTAATTTCTGCCTTTTATTTTTGACATGTTCTTTCCATCTAAGTTTTGTATCTAAGGTCATACCAAGATATTTAGCTGTACTCGCATATGGAATTATTTGTGAGTTGATAGTGACTGCGACTGGGACAGCTTTTACAATTTGTAAAATTTACATGCACTGACTTACTCTCATTCAGCTTAATCATCCATTTCTTTGCCATTAATAGCATTTTGCAATTTATTGGTTGCATCTTCCACACGGAATAACAATAAGGGTTTTTTTTGACAGTGAGGTTGGTTCTTGCCTTTTAAAATGGGTAAATGTAGAACTAGATGGTAATGTTGAAATTTTGAATATTTTATTTGGTCTGATAATTTTTCAGGCTAGCTTACACAAGTATATTAAAAAATAGCAAAACAATTTAAAAAAATAATTAATCACAAATATTTAAAAGGGCATAGTACTCAAATGAAGGTTGACAGTGTCCATTTCTGTCATAAGAGAACAAAGAAAAATTTTTGAAATAGTAATTCCCAGAGATTGGGAACAACTAGTTAGAACATGTTGAATAAGTTATCCAATTACTGTACATTCTATGATGACTGATAATTTTATGAATTTAAATTCCTTGATTACTGGCACAAATTCACCTATTGTGTCAAGAAATAAAAATGAAAATAAAAAACAATTTAAAATATCTGATGTTGTATGAATGCAAATCAGATCAGAAGAATTAGGAAATTTGTTTTATAAAACATCTTTCCAGCAAGAGGAGTTTAGAAAGATAGATATAAGAAGAAATAAGAGTCAAATGCTGAAATGACCAAATAGTCTACCTCTTCAACACATAAAGTCAATAATTACATAAAAATACAGAGACCTTCAAACTTTAATAACTTGGATTCCTAGTATTCACCACCAATATTAGTACAAAGATTTACCACGCCACGATAGTGAATGTTTATTCTCTTCAGCTGATAAAAAGTTTGTTAAAAATTATTAATTTTATATTCTATTTAAAAAATTAACAAAAAACTTTCTACATGGTAGAAAATGGATATGTAAAAGATGATTTGTAATTTTTCGTACATTCATTATGATTGAAATGTTTATTTACAAAGGATTGACAAATAAAAGTTTTATTTTACAAACTTTCAATTACAATGTTTTTAATGTTAAGCTACTTGTTTAATGGTAACTTACATATTATTTTTAATTCAAATATCTGAGAAAATAGATTTAATTTCTCTTCTTTTAGGTAAAAGATGTTTTGTATTTTTTTAAAAGCTATCAAGTAATATTTTAATTTAGTCTATATTATAAATTATTATTAGCATTTATTAGTCTTTAGTTTTCTTACTGTGTTTCAAATAAATGATATATATGTTCATCAGTTTTTTTTTTTATAAGTATAGGTTATGGCAGATTAATGATTTATTAAAGAATGGGCTTAATCCATGTGTATCTCTTTTACAGTGTTGGTTCAATATAAAATAGAGTGACCAAGTCCATATTATTGGACCCAAGTCCATGGATCTACTATCTGTTGTAAAAAGGTAGAAGGGTCCAGGTCCATTTACTTACTTTAAATCATGTATTTTGTAAGGGTTAATTTATTTGTTACATGCATTTGCTAGATTTGCTATAAAAGATTTAACTATTGAAAACATTAGTTGATTTTGTTGCAATGTTTTCTAAGTAAAGAAAAAATTTCATGAGGTAACTCCACAATAAAGGCTGTCCTGAAAATTTTTTAAATCTGGACTTTGATCTTTTTGCTTTTGAAGTACCAATTTGTTGTTAATAGTGGGTAAAAAAGCTAAATAATTAACAACTCTACTTTAAACAGTTGTCTCATAAGTTAAAATATACTGTGGATTTTTTATGCCAACTTGATACAACTAACTACATGGTGTCAGTCGCTTTTTAAAGTATCTCTGTTGTTTGTTTTTTCTTCAAAAAATCTTATAGTTTTCCCTACTTTTTACTTTTGTTTACTGGGAAAAACTTGTCAAGGATGCCCTAGCCGGCTGGCGATTGCGCGCCGTCCGGTCGCGTTTGAACTTTCCACTTAAAGCTAACATTGTGTCCAAAGTTTTCTATAAGTCTTAGATTTAAATAAAAATCATTCGGTTACCGCTGTAGAACTTTCTCGCGTTGATGACATCTCTGACCAAAAAATGAAACTTTATGTAGCAGACTTATTTTTTATGTCATATTTGGAAACTCACACAAAAAATAAAACTTCAAACAACTATTTTAAATAATATAGAGGTAACAATTAACTATTATAATGCTACTGTTATCATTAGAAACTAATTGTTTATACACATGCCAAGTTTAAAAGTTATATCTTAATCCTATAATATCTAATTAATAATTAATATCTTAATCTTAGTGTGTTCGCTGCATGTAATACATCGGATTGATTCGATGTATCGAGTCGTAAACATATTGTTTTTGATGCATCGATTTATATCGAATATCCGTAACGGTGGGCCTATGCGGAGCGGGAACATGCCTTGTCGCCTTGCGCCTTGTTCCTTCATTTTGTTAAAACCGTTACTGTACGTTACAATATATCTCAAAGTTTTGTTTGACATAATTTTTTATAATTATGTTTTATCAGTGCTTCACAATTTTACCAGTAATCATCAGAGAAGGCTTTAAGTTATGTGTTTCTTGTTCAAATCATTTGTGGCTTTTGAAATTGTGAATTAAGTACTATGAAATTGAAACTAGGTACTCAGTGTGGCAGCAACATCAACTCTTTATGTTTCATTTGACGAATTTCAGTCAAGGTAAGTAATAATTAAGAATTACCATAGTCAATTTAATGTATATTTTGAGAGTATTAGCCTTAGCCTTTATATAGGCTATATGTTCATGTTAGTGTGCACAAATTAAAAAAAATAGGGGCTTGTAACTTAAATATTTGCCAATGTAGGTTAGGCTGGTAAGATTACAGTATACCTACACCTTATGTTACTCTACCCCTATTATATATGTTATTAGGTGCAACTTTACTAGGCCTATTCCACTCTAGGCTAACCTATGGCAACAGAAATGCAAAAATAATAACAAAAAAATATCTAAAAGGTTCTAACCTAACCTATTTAGTCGCAGTATGTTTACCTGTATTCAACATTTAACAGTAGAATGTAAAACAACGTCGTTGTCTGCAAAAATATTAGCCTAGAGTCGAATAGTAAAGTTACGCCTGTTAATGAATTGGAAACTCAGTCAGCATGGTGAACCTTTAGTACCGTAGCCTCTAAAACTACCACTACTTCTTGAAAAGACAACAGTTGGCGAAAATTTACTATACGACCCAATGCCAACAGAAATGCAAGAATTAAAAAAACAAACTTCCTTACTATGGGTAAATTTACTAGCCTATACAACCCTCGGCTGATATAGGCCTATTTGCATTGCAGATGACGACATTGTTTTACATTCTTATGATAAATATTGAATACAGGTAATCATACTGTGACCAAACACTGGCGCAAATTCTCTATACGACACTAAGTTAAAAGAAATGCAAGATTAAAAAAAACATGTAGCCTGAAGTTCTAACTTAGGGTAGTGTTTAGTCACAGAATGTGTTTAAAAAATACTTTTAAACTTGCAAATTAATTTATTTGAGGACTTATTTTTAATAGTTATCATTTCTAACCAATTAGTATAAGAATCAAAAACTACAATATAAGTAGTCATCCCGCCCCTTTAGGCCCAACATGGGCTCTTATGGGACTACGTCTGAGATGCATTGCTGACTTAAGCGGAGGAGTGGGGGTTGTTAAATGTATGTATACGTGTTAAAAAGTTAAACGTGTAGTGATATATGTATGAAATTTTGTGCTCCGGGGTCAGGGGCTCCTCCCCCAAAATTTCGAAAAAAATTATTTTCTGTAAAATGGGAAAATTTTGAAAATTGAGCACGGGGTTAAGTTCAAGAGCTGTATTGGACGTAACGTAGACATTTACCCCCACCCTACCCCCACCTCTTCCCCCACCCCCAACCCTAAAATTTTGAAAAATTCAAAATTTCGAAAAATGTGTGAGGGATTAATTTAAGGTGTTTAAAAAGTAAAATAGACCACCCCAAGCCCCAACCCCCCCCCCACCCTAGTAGAGTGTAGGGCATTTAATCGGCCTTGTATCCTCAATGTTAAACGACGGCGTTAAATTTATAATCCGTCGCCATCTAGGCCGCCATCTTGTCGATATATCACAGCCATTTTCGCAGCCTCCAATATATACAGGATGCTCCAAAATTCGTAAAAGCGGTAATATTTAATTTATACGAACAATATAATGCAATATTAAAAGATAAAACGGAGTTATCTTAACCTAGTTAGTGCGTGTGAGGGTGTGTTTGTAACACTTAACTTCTATATACAGAGTGTCCCGAAATTCTTAAAAGCAGTAATATTTAATTTATAGAAACAATATAACTTATTATTAAAAGTTTACGACAATTTAAGTTATCTCAGCCCAGTTAGTATGTATGGAACACTTTACTCCTATAAACAGGGTGTTCCAAAATTCTTAAAAGCGATATTATTTTATACGAACAATAGAATGTATTATTAAAAGGTATCGACAATTTAAGTTATCTTTATCCGGTTAGTATGTATGGAACACTTTACTCCTATATACAGGGTGCAAAAAAAAAAAAAAAAATACTTAAGAGTGGTAATATTAAAAGACATCGGCAACTTAAATTATCTTAAACCTTGTTGGGGTGTGTGTATAAGCATATATGTTGTTCAACGGTCAGATCATAACAGTAAATATTAATATAGAATAATATAATGTGTGACCATATAACGATTGTTATGCAACGTAGTAAGTTTCTTCGAACCTTGTCGATCTATATTGTTCTAACATATACTAAAAACCATTATATATCTGTTTCTAACGATCTTACCCGAGTCCAACCGAGCGTAAGGCTTCGCTGTACCCTTGCAATATAATGTAAAATATATTATATTACTGTTTCTACCGATCTTACCCGAACTTAAACTTTTGTAATATGATGTAAAATACAATATATAACTTTTTCTACCGATCTCACCCGAACTAAAACCCTGACTTGACCGAACTTAAACCCTTGTAATATAATTTAAAATTCATTATATAACTGTTTCTACCTTTCTTACCCGAGTCCAACCGAACGTAAGGCTTCGCTGTACCCCTGCAATATAATGTAAAATACATTATATAACTGTTTCTGCCGATCTTACCCGATCTAAAACCCGGACTTGACCGAACTTAACCTTAGGCTTCGCTGTACCCCAAATTACCTATATAAAATGTGTTATAACCTGACCGAATCGAAATCGTTATCCGAGTCGCTCGCAGTGATAGTTTGAAGTTTCTCTACCAGAACGCGCTGCCATCGGGAAACTATAACGATGTAGTGTCTAGGAACCTCGTATCTCCCGAACGGTTGGTCCTGGGCCAACCAAACTTCGTGTACGGTAGGTAAGTCAATTGTTGTGCGGGTTGCATAACCGAAAGTTTGAAGGGGCAAAATTTTCAAAATACAATAACTCAAGTGTTTGTGGTGGGATTTCATTCGGATTTTAGCTAACATAGTTGGTAATACACGTACTTTATTCCTATATACAGAGTCCCTCGGAAATTCTAAAAATGTGTGGTTGATCAGACAAAATTCAATAACTCCCGTGTTTGTGGTGGGGTTTGGTAGGATTTTTTAAAATAGTTAGTAATACATGTACTTCACCCCTACATACAGGGTGCCTCGGAGATTCTCAAACTGTGGGGCTGAGCGGAAAAATAGGTATATGCGTTTAAAATTTTGGTATGGAGAAATAATTTGTATAAAATGTGTATGCAACGATGTGTTATAATGTATAAGAAAAAACATACATTGTGTTATATGACATATTATATGTTGCAACAGATTGTTGCACGGGCCTGAGTGATCGGTAAAATACGTACAGGCGTTAAAAAGTTGGGCATGGAGTAATAATTTGTATAAAATGTGTATATAACTATGTGTTATAGTGTATAAGAAAATTATATAAACATAACTTAGCCTAGTCTAATCGAAGGAACTGTCATAATATAAAAAATAAACTATTATAGCCCGAATGGCAGATGAATCTCCCTAATAATTAAAAGTTATTATAGTTGAGTGTTAAACTTTATTGCTATTTTAACCTAGTTGTGTTTGTGTGTGAGTGTAACACTTTATTTGGTTATGGTGAATTTTATTTGTTCTCAACATTTGATTTTGCAAGCTTTGAAAACTTATGGAAAACAGGTAACCGTTCCGGTGAAGCCAGTTTTTGAGTTTACCAGCACTAATTAAGAACTGAAGGTAAATGACTGTAATATCTTTTAATTTTGGTGTATCCAACTAAGAAGAAAAAACAACGGTGAGAAAAAAGCACATTTCACCTAAACAGGTGCACAAATAATATCTTCAATAATCTAGGATCCAGGTTTCAAACTTCATAAAAAAAAAGGGTACTCTCCATAAATTGCTTTTATATTTGTTGAAAATAGAATTCAGGCAACTTAAGTCTGAAAGATGACTCGTTGAGTCGTGATAAGCGTATTCTGTATATTATTAGATTTAGGCATATCTTGCTTTCCTTTTGTAGCTGTACTTAGCATGACATAACATATAATATTCGCAAAGATATTTTACCTGTCTAAATAAGGGCAAGTAATGCTCAAATTTTAATTTATATAAAATTGATCTTGTTTTATTATAGGCATACGTGCATTTAGGTATGTACCACCACACACCACAGTCCATATCTTAGTTTAGAATTAGCATAATATACAACTTTTACTATTGAATGCTATAAAAGTAATACACTTTTTTCAATAGAAAGTTCCTTTTGTAGTTCCTTAAGATGCCATTCCAATACAACTAACCTAATAATAATGATTTATAATAACTAAACTTATTATTATCTTAATTTAATTCATTTTGTTACACTGATTTTATTTTTAGTCTATTTTATCATGTTCTTTTGATTGATTCATTTAATTTAGATTGCCTCAAAAACTCTCTTACCAGCGTCAAGGTAATTTGGAAAAATAATAAAAATTTAGAAGTTGTCCAAAGTCATAAATCAAATAAAAGTTATCTCTACCTTAGAAATAACTGTGCAAGTATGTTTGCCATTAGCATCTAGGATGGATCTTAAGCAGGCTAAACTATGGGATGGCACTTGTTGTAATGAATGCCTATCCATCATTTTGAGTTGACTTGTGTTAAACATTATGTAGGATTATGATGAGTAATTAGTACTAAAATAATTACTTTACATCTCTAATGAGATAGATGGGAATCGACCACTTTCCATAGCTACCCAGGAGGTACGGTCGGAACATCGTTTGCTTTTTGTTTTACGGGAGCATCCTCAATCGTTAGAAAGAGTCTATATCTCTCGACGGGTAGCCGAGAGTATCCTCAATCATCAGAAAGAGCCTACACCTCCCGTTGGGTAGCTAAATGTTAGCTACACCTGATAATGGATGTCAGAGGCCAAACTGATTCGCTAGTTTCATTTCTATGTAAATATCAACCTATTCATTAAGTATGGGATGAGGTCATTTAATGTGACAACCAAAAATTATATGACTCCGTTCATTTTAAACTGTAACCGTTCCATTTACTAAGCAGAGTATTTTTGAGGACTAATCTATACCGTCAATCTGTTCATTGTTTGTGTGTGTGTGTGTGTGTGTGTGTGCGTGCGTAGAACGAGGTCCGTTACTAAGACAGAAACAAATGATACCGGTTCGCTAAACAAGAGAAATAAAAGGAGACTT
>JAGFPH010005161.1:21054-35844 GCA_018207615.1 Philaenus spumarius
TAGAGGCTCAGCAACTGATTTCTTATTTGAAAATCAGGAATTAAATGAAAAGTTTAGAGGATCTCTTAGTACAATTTTCTGTAACACTTGTTGTTTTCAATAATATGTTTGTATTTTATTTTAACACCAGTACTAATACCTTTTATAATAATAATTTAAACCATCGGGTCAATTATTCGACATTTGTTTGTAACATAATTTTAAAAAATATATACTGTACTAGCTGGCCCGCCGGGGATCAAACCAGGGATTCTAGCGTGAAAGTAGAGTGCGTTAACCACTCACCCACCGAGACTCTTGAGGTATCTCTTGTAGAGAAAAGTTTAACAAGGCACTTTCCTGATTTTTCTCCTAACGCGTGAAGCGGTTTCTCGACCGACACCCCATCCCGATTACAACGGGCGCAAAGAAGTATAACTTCAAAAAAAATCTATAAATATATTATCCTGTGTATTTCTTATGGGGGATTTTAGTAACTTTGACCCCCCAATCCCCCCTAAAATTTCGTATTTATTGAAAAACTTTCTTAGCGAGCATCTAGGGCCCTAGAGGAAGCTACATACCAAATTTAATTCCAATCCGTTCATAGTTTTAGAGAAATCGTGATTTAGTAACTTTGACCGCCCCAAACCCACCTAAAATTTCGAATTCTTGGACAAACTTTCTTAGTGAGCACCTACGGCCCTAGAGGAAGCTACATACCAAATTTCGTTCCAATCCGTTCAGTAGTTTTAGAGAAATTGTGATCAGTGAGTCATTGGGTTTGGATTTTATATATGTAGATATAAATACAGTTCTCAGTTACGATGATGTGGGGGGTGGGTGTAAACGTTTTCAGGTATAAATAACATTATATTGTTTAAGTAGGCTGACGTAAAATGGTTTGAAAAAATTATTGTTTATTTTAGCCTATCAATTTAGTTTTTTAAAGTATCAAGCTATAATATATGGCCTTAATAATAATAATAAAATAGTGCCGTATTGTACACTGTTAGGTTAGGCCTATATAAATTTGGGCGACTTTACCATGTAAGGTTACTTGTGAGAGTATGACAAGTAAGGCCTCTTTACTTTGATTTTAATTTTGAAATTAAATACTTAACTACTAAAACATATATCTTTTCATTGGTTCTTCAACAGTTTAGGGGCGTCCACCAGATTCCAGTCAGGAATCAAAATTTCGCTAGGCTCTAGAGGTACTCCAAAGTATTACGTATAAATAATTACAGAGACGTTTGAGTTTAGAAAATATAAATATATTAATCCAAATTCTTCAAGTATTTTAACCATCAGTGAATCTATTAATTAGTGAACAAAATGTCACCAACTCACTCCTTTCGATAATTCAAATTTTACAACAATTAAAATTCCATTACGAATAACAATCGTACACATTATTTTTTAAACAATAAAATATACCCTTCAGGCTAACTAAACAAATTAATTTGTTACAATTAAAAGAGTGAATTTACGTAATACATCAAATTATCATTTATGGCGTAATTATGTGTCAATAAAATATGGTTTAAATCTTTACTGTTAAATTGTGGACCATCCCCGATTGCTTAACGACTCAAGGTCTGGCAGCTAACCCTTATGGTTCATTCCCAATAAAACTAAATACAGTACATCTTAAGCTAATGTAGTTCTAAGATTAAAATGCTGATATATGATTCGTGTTTCAATTTAAATATGGTTACACCCCGAGATCTGTCTTACAATTAAAAAAATATTAAAACTACTTAAATTTTTTTGAACATATTTTCCCTTCTCTTTCGCTTTCACTTAATTGATTTTAATTCTGATATTTTATTAAACTTTGGTCACCGCACTTTTATCACGCACTAATATACGGCCCGACACTTTCACGTTTTGGATACTTTCCAGGAATGATATTTGTTAAGTGATTATTACAGAATGTAGATTACTAGATGTTCACTTCTTGATGGATATTTTTACTAGACTTGTTTAATTGATTTATACTGAATGTAGAGATGACTTGATGTTTATTTCTTGATGGACATTGTGTGATAGACCACTTTTTTCACGTGTTCCCTTCCCACTTCTTTTTTGCCACCTCTACTTGGCTCACCCTGGTTGGTCCGTTTGAATATTCATTCCTCATGATTGGCTAACGATTTTGGTAAATTTGACATTATTTTATGCGGTTACAGATTTGGCCTACGTGCGTGGAAATGCTGGCATATGCTGCCTTGAGTTTGTAACCTAATACTGGACATCCGTTTCAGGCTTCCGCTGTACGATGAATTGAATTCTAATTTAGTTTGTGTTATTTTGTAAATTTATTTCTTAATAATTATTATTTTAATATTTTTTATAAATTCTTATCGGTTGCTGGTATTTACCAACAACCCTGACAACACGTACCCCTAAAATAGAGTTTAACTGAAATCATTAAGAATAATTAAAATATCAATATAAATCCCAATATTATTTCAACTTTTAAACTATTCCATTAATCTAAAACTAAAAACGAAACGTGAGTAATCATTATCTATAGGCGGAGCGCCACACCGACATAATAGTCTGTGCCGGAGCGGTGTCTACACCACTGTTTTATTTACAAACTTGTATTTACAAAGCCGGTATTAATTAATTGTATAACACCACCTTCTTCTTAGCAGTTTAAAAATGTACCGATACGTTGTTGAAATACTGTACTTGCGTTAAACATATTTATGACACTAAAGTTCTGTATAAATCTCGAACTGGTCATTACTAATTACGTTGTTAGTTTAGTCGAGGTTTAACTCAGTATGTAAACGTTGTGCAATTTATACAGTTTCCTGGAGTTAAAAACAACTAACTAAATAGCAAAGTTGTCAGTATCGTAGTAACTCTCTCTGCTTAATGAAAGGACGGTGTACTTACGCTGCTCAGTTTCAATTACAGATAGTATAGAAGATGTAGGCCTACCACAATTAATTATCTATTTTATTTATATGATACATATTAAATGTTTCATAGTTTATCTTACCTATACCTACAGGGCAAGTATTGAGTAATCTTCATAAATTCAGGACATGATGTGATATCTAAAAATAATCAAAAATGTTCATATAGGAACATTTGTCAGGAAAAATTTAGTTTTCCACTTGTCAGACATTTTTGTAAATTAAAAACTCAAAATTCATTCATCGTTGAAAACCAAAAATAATAAAAAAAATTTAATTTAATAGTACAGTTATAAATAAGGTTTTCACCAAAAATTTTCTATACTATAATTAGGTAGGCACAAACTGTAATGCAGTATTTTAAACTAATCGTATAGTGAAGCAGAAACTTGGTATGTATAATTAGGTAGTTGGTAGGTTAGATCAGGTGATATTGCGATAATGTATGCATACTCTATTACCCATAACTGGTTGCAATAATATCGCAATATTGGTCATACTTTTATTGCGGGTCACCAAATTAAAAATGGATCGTCGGAAGGTTGGCAGTCCCATTTAAAATATTCTGACAAATTTCAATAATCTTTGGGGTTTAAATTTCAAAATTTATTTAAACTGAGTTTAAAATCACAAACGATTTCCTCGCCAGAAAGATATTATAAAAATTAAAAGAGACGTAAAACTCACAAACATGCACGTTAAGTTCAACCATTTTCTCTATGCCTGCACTAAAGAAAACAAACTAAACACTTCACTGACACTATAAAGGTAAATAGTAGCTACGTTAAACAAATTAGAGGGCATAAAACTATAGAAAATATACGTGAAAGATAACACTGATTTGAATAAAAACCCCGAACCACAAAACAAGGAACAAAAACAACAACTAAATTAATTGTAAGTTATGAAAAAAATACGCTACCCTTATATACATGGTCATAATCCTCAGAGGGTTTTAACATTACTAAAGTATACAGACAATATTACAGAGCTATATGTACCCGCCCTTCCCCACTGCTCCCCATGCCGTTCAATCCAAGACTGATCTGGTGGGGGAATGGGAGGAGCCACATTAAATCAACTACAAGTATCTATTATTAACAATAAAAGCCAATTTAACAATAAATTATAAAACTAAATACAAAAAATAAGAAACTGGTCTACTAAAACTATAAACAGTCAAACAGTAATAAAAATAAAATAAAAAACTAATAGGCCTAAAAATAAATACCAAACAAAAAAATAAAATAAAAAATAAAATAACATAACCTTTAAAATCAAATATTAACAAATACAGATCAACAAAATATAAATAATATAGGCCTACGGTTTAAAAAATACAAATAACTGAAAGTTAAAAAATAAATTTAAGTTAAAAAGTATTACCAATAATAAATATTATCTATTGCTAAAGGTTCCTATCCAAGTATGCAGTCCCAAATAGAGAAAACAATGACGAGTTAGGAATAGGCCCTTTATCTGCATTTAATGACATATCATTGTCAGCCCGAAAAATGGAAATACTTTCCAAGCTGTTCAATAACCTGTTTGAAGTCACCTCTTTTTTTAACCTAGCATTGGATATTTCCAAGTTATGATTTATGGTTTATGTTTATTTATATTAACAATGTTTAATAATAACAATTCAGAACTGAAACCGATAAAACGAAAATTAATTTAATCTAACAAAAGAAAAAAACACGAATATTGGCAACAACGCCAAATTGAACATTACGTCTTTCTTGTCGTACAAAAAGCTAATTAGAAAGTAGAAAAACAAGGACGAAAAGAACTGCATATTGTCGGTTACCTGGCAGAATACTTTTTTAAAGCAAAATACCTATATCCGAATGACAGCGTACATTACCACATATTACTTCTTAGTACGCACTTCTTTCCGATAAAACTGGAAAATTCTCATAACGGTGCAGCAACGTGACTGAAAGTTCACTATGATATTCAACGTGGTTTTGTTGTTTGTTCTTTTGTGCTTGTTTTATATTATATTGTTAATATTTGATTTACCTCAGTCAGTGAAGTGAATAGATTCATTATATATTTCAAGAAAAAAGTTAAGTTTTGTTTCTTTTGTTCTAATTAATGTTTACAGGATCATCTGCAATACTATCGTTCCACTTAGTTTCGTCATTTAACTTTATCTTATAATACCGATTTTAAAGTTCTGAAAAATGGGTGTAAAACTTTTTGAGTCTATCGGGTCAAGATTTTGAAGTTTATTATTTACGAAAGAAATACAAGTGGTTTAAATGGCTTTAATTTGAAGTATGATAAGGTGGCATGAGGGGTTTTGTGATTTTGTAGGTTTTTTACGATCGCATTTAAAGGAGAATACTATTCCAACATTAGATTTTGTATATATATTTCTATTCTAGTAGTTATAGTTCATAAAACCACATGCATGGCTTTCTAAAAGTGAACAACGTTATTTTCTCTATCCTGTCTAGTTCTGTAACATTGCATACGTTTTATAATTTCTACTTATTGGAACCATTTATGTATTTTGACTTTCCCCCACAATGCAGTGTACTGAAGATTAAATATATATTTCGGTTCTATGAAATTATATTTCGGTTCCACAAAGTCCTAAACCAGGGGTAAAACAAACAACTTGTTTTTGGGAATTGGTCTTCATGTTTGTGTGGTGCTCCCGTAGAATATACTAAAAGTATTCAGTGATTGTGGGGGCTGGGAACTCGCACCGCTATTTAGGTTTTATTCTTTTTTTTTTTTTTTTTATTAAATATGTAAATTTAAAATAACATTGTGCATTGTGTTTATAAATTAGTAAGCATGTTAGAGAGAGAGAGAAAAAGAGATGAGGGGGTAGTATGAGGGGAAGGTTTCACCAGGTGGCACACGTGGGAATGTGTCAGAAAATGTTTTATTAAGTATTGATAATGTAATACAACCATATAAAGTACATTCAATAAAAATCATTAATTATTACAGCTTCAAAAATACATGTATTTGAAATGTTTTATAGAGAATTGTATGCTGTTTAATTTAATATACTGTAATATTTTAGTTAAACGTGTTCGTTTTTGAAATATTTACCATTTTCCTAAGCTATAAGTTTTTCGATTTTTAAAATCCCATCATTTCATAGACTTTTAAAAGGTTGGGAATATTTTCTTAATTTTAATACGGACTAAGTCAGATACGACAGTTAGTCTTTTAAATAAACTTGTTGAACTTACCGTTCAATAGTCCAATTTTACACGTCCAACGACGCCGTTTCGGCTATTCAGCCATTTTTAAGTTAAGTACCATTGTCCTTCATCATTAATAAAAATAAAAACACATAGTACACTTAAAAAAACTTATACACACGAGTCCACAATTACAAAATACACGCTCGCACATTTTAATGTCCGTGTGGTTAGTTCACTGTCCACGGATAGACTGTCAGTGTTACGTCTGTGCATAGTTCTTATCTGTATTTGCTTTTGCTATGTCTATTACCAAGTCGAATAATGGGTTCGAATTAAAATGTAGTTTATCATTAAGTAGCGTACCTTGTTCTGTCTTGAAAGCTTTATAAATCTCATACTGCTCCAGAGCATTCATAAGCTTCCCTTTGCTACACTTATGCAAAATGGTTAAAGATCTGTCAATCACATCATATTTGTGTGCTGTTTCCATAATGTGTTCAGCAAATTATGAATCGGTTTTCGGAAGTTGTGCTGATCGTATTGCGGGAGGAAGATGTTCTTTAACCCTCTTATGAAATGATCGTCCATTCTGCCCTATGTATTTTTTGGGGCAATCAGCACATGATATCTGGTATACTCTTGTTTGTTGGAATTTATTGTAGGTATTTGGACTTTTATTCAATATTTTTGATAAATTATAAAATAAAGCCTAGTCTTGTAATATCCTTTGGTGATAAGTAAACTTGATTAATTATATCAGGAAACTAAAGAGTATATCAGTGATCAAACTTGGGTCATATTGACGAAACAACTTTCTTCTAATAACGTCAAGTCCGCCTATTGGTTGACTAGGCTAAGTTACATTTCAGTAAGGACAAGATAGAAAGTTTACAAGTTGGCTTAACAGAACTTAAGAATAAACTTCGTCAGTTAACTTTCCAACATGTTAACTCAAGTTGAACTTTACTTCCAGATAAATCTAAACTTTCCCAAATTAAGAGGCGAAGCAACAAGTTAGTACGAGAGGTCATTTAACTTAAAAAACATTTTGTTTCGGACAATTTCCACTGTGGAAGTTTTACAATTTATTTGTTCAACTATTTTATTGTTAAACTTGGGTTGTAGAGTTCCTTTTAATTTGCCTTCTTCGCCAGATTTAATTAACCTTTGAGTAGAAATTCTTTACGAAGTTATAATAATTTGTATGTGTACATTTTGTTTAAAGAGATACCGCAAAGGAAATTTAATACAGAAGAAAAGACGTAATATTGTTTTACATAATATACGTACATTCTTTTACAAATTTGAGTCACGAATGTCCATTTACCTAAACTGAAAGTGCACACTGAAAGTACACTAATGGTTCTGATTAATAAAGTATGGCGGGGTTTCGGTCAGACTCCACGACGTATTATATAATATGTCAGTATTAGTGTTTAATCTAGGACAAGAGGAGCAGGTTATGTTTTACCCGTGGTATATAACGTCAAGATACCGTATTCTGCAATTCATCAAAGTATAGTCAGTTTGAAAATTGGCCAAGTTTTAAGACATGATTGCAAGTAGTAGTGCTTAATTTACCCTCCTGTCGGATGGATGGAAAGGGTAATAGGCTTCTCCAATTATCATGTCATGCTCACTTTGACTAAAAGGATAGATGCTGTTGTACCGCCGAGAGAAGATACATAAGAGTGGGAGAAAGAGTGAATAACAATCTACAGACGTGTTACTTAAATCAGTTTCACAAACATTGAATAAAAGTTAATCATAAAAAGGAAGCCTACAATATTTAAAATTAATGAAAAATTTACAAAAAAAAAACAATCACCCATGATGGAACCTTCTAAAAACATATGTTATGTTTTATTTATAATAAAAGTGAAGGATTAATAATAACATCAAAACTAAGATGGTAAATAATGTTAAATGTTCAAATCAAATTATTTCGTATATTCGTATATTTTATAAAAAAACAGTTATAATAAAGGTTAAAAGAACCACTAAGCCTCAGGTGTAGGCCTACACTTAATCAAAAACCTACCCAAAAAGTTACTCACTATCAATTACCTTGTATTATCAATAAATATTCTTACTATATATGTCTTATTTATTTTGAATTAGGATGTAACAAATATTTTTCTTATTTTTAAATTCCTTAACTCAAGTGTTTATTGGTTTGTGAGTGTTGAAACTGTGTTGGTTCAGTATAGGCCTAACTTAAAATATTGTTTTGTACTAAAAGCTGGATATCTGAATCAATTTTGTTTTATCTGTTATTTTATTCAATTGGTTTCTATGGTAATAAAATGATCAATCTAGGCCTAACCTAAAATTATGTGTAATTTACTACTGTACCATCCTCAAAGGGAACAAACAAAATGGAAAGCGTACTGAGTCAAAAATGGGGTGGTACATACATAAAAAAAAACCAAGATGATAAATCCTTCTAAGGATAATAATCTGTAGCCTTACCGTATTTTGGAAAGTTTTTCTAAGAAACACCTGAATTAGCTATTCACAGGAAATGCCAAACAAATACAATTCACTTAATAAACAATTTGTTTATTAAAATATTATTTTAAATTAAAATACAAAAAATTATACGCCCTTAAATAATAAAAATCTTAAATTGACATGCCCTTAAGTACAATTGATTTTCAAAGAAAATATTTACAATATATATATTAATTAATTATGTTCAAAAAGAAAAACCCTCCCCAAAATGAAATTTGAAAAACCCTCCCTGTTTACAATAAAAAAAATACAAAATTACGAACTAGTAGTGTTTACAAATTTACAAAATTGAATACATTCACCATGGATTTGATAATAATTTTATATCTATGGCCAAACTTAATACTAGGTAAAAACTGATTAATAAAAAAAATTATGAGACGTCTCTCTAATAAAAAAGGTATGTACATTTTCTAATATAGAGCCCCTAGGGCTAAGGTCCGAAATATGCTATAGCTGCACCTCCCAATTATTATTATAAAAAAATATTATTGTAGCCTTTTTCAACTATGTAAGCCTTTATTAATTTGATATCATTTTTAAAGTAACAGACAGTTCAAAATTCTAGCAACACTCAGAAATGTTTTCATAATAGCTGGTTGTTATTGTTCCGAAGATAGAAGACAAAACTTGTAGGATGTTAAACCCATGTGATACTTAAACCAGTGATGTTCACTATAAGAAAAAAAACACATGTTTTAGTACATGGCTAAAAACATGTATAAAGTTGCATAACTATTTCATGTATGAAACTGTAATTTAACCTCGTGTATAGAACTGTATTGTATTTTCCTGTATAAAACTGTAATTTAACCTCGTGTAAGAAACTGTATTCTAATTTATAAGCTTACAAAGAAATATTTAAAACAGAGCTTTGAATACACACTATTACACCTTTATAAGGCTTAAAAATGCTTCTAAATCTTATAATGCAAACAGTTAAGGCTTGTGGCTACGTAAAGTGAAACAGATAGGCTATGTAAAATATAGGCTATAAAAAATGAAGTTAAGTTTTGACATAAATTTACTCTGCAAGTGTAGATAAATGTTACAGTTAAATTCACACAATACATATTATTATAGCTAACTCAGGGTGTAATTTAGGTTTGAACTTTACCTGGTAGAAGATAGATGGATATCTTAGCCGGTAGACATGTTTTGTAACGAAATAGGCATTAGACAAGGTCGGACGGATTTGCCTTGAAACGCTATAAAAACACTTCACAAGAATAACTTTAAACAACTCACGAACGCATATTAATAAAACTTGCTTACAGATGGTTAAATTTACCAAGTCGGTTTTACATTTAAATAAAGTTCTGTTTAGACTAAGAGTTGATCGTGTTGTCACTTTTCACCTGACATGGTCAAGGCTACGGCAGAAGAATGAATAAGCAATAAAAATGACCGGATAGCAAGCCAGGCAGGGAACAGCTGTTGAGTGGCAGACTGGTCTTACGTACAATGTTGCCAACATGAATTGGCCTTGGCGCGCGAATTCAAAAGTTACTAGTTTTTAGATTTACGTTTCTACAAACGCTACACTACAAACTTAATTATTTACATCCACGAAAGCACCTGGATTAGTTTGTTTCTTATTATAAACAGCTGTTTTGTAAAGAAATTGTTTTAAAATTATTATTATAAACATTATTATTGTTATTATTATTACTATAAAAATAATTATTTACATCCACGAAAGCAGCTGGATTAGTTTGTTTCTTATTATAAACAGCTGTTTAGTATAGAAATGGTTTTTAAATTCGTTCCATGCTAATCTTGTGGGGAAAACCCGACCTTTGAGATTAGCTCACGCCATTAAGGATAATTTTTTTTTTAAATCTATAACCTTATTGCAAAACTTCTAAATGAGACGAATTTTTTGACAACTCACATTAAATTTGGTCCAGAAACAAGGGAGGAGTTTTTTTCACAAAAATCTGCTTCACGTATTACATATAAGGATACTTATTTTAGTAGAGAAATTTGTAACGTGATAAACTGAAGGAGCTACTAGACAATGTCAAACCTATTTAACCTAGGGACCTTAGCACGACATAATTTGGAAAAAGTAGTATGGTTCTTTGACACAGGAAAAGTATTCATATAATTTTAGTTTTCAACAAACCATCCCTGTTTTAATATTAGCTATTTACCACCACTAAAGAAGCGTGAAATGTCTACATAAGAAGGTTTTTACATAGGCTTTTAGCTTTTATTTTCCATTTAGTTTTTATGTTCTGACTTTGGAGTTTGATTTATAAAGTATTTTGTTAACCACGCCTTCTTCTGTCATCGTCTTGTTGAAGTACAAAGTGGAGTCCAGCAGGAATCGGTTCTAGGACCACTTCGTTTTCTCATATATATTAGATATCCCTTCAAATTGTTTCGAGTTTTTTTTTCGATAATGAATAAAAGTATATGGATATCTATGATCCAATTTGTGTTCGGTATACACGCCCAGACCGTTTGACGAATCGGGACCATATTTAGTGATTAGTTATCACAAGAGTGCGCTAACTCCGGAAATAATATTTCGATTACTTATGGGGTTACAACGTAGAAACGACACTTTTTAATTCCCGTAAAAATATAAAGCTGAAAATTTTCTCAATTATGTCTTGTGTGCTGCATAAAAATGATAACTCTCTCATTTTGATAATGAAAACAAGGATGCCAACATCTAAACAATAATTATTAATTATTAAACTTTTTAAGAAAGAGAACTGAAATGTGGTTAATTTATTTTATAAATTAATTTGACATAAAAAAAGTAAGACCATTGAATTTTAGTAACTGCCCTCTATAACGTTAAATTTAGGTTTCTCCCATATACAATAAATATAAATTCTACTTACTTCTTAGAAGATAGAAACAAAAGTTCTTTATATCAGATGAAAAATTTATTCAAAGCAATGTGCGCACCTACTTTTGGTCGAGTTGAACTTCTTTATGTTTGCTATTTGGACTAATAAGATTTTTAATTTTTTAAGTAATTGCAAAGAAGGACAACAATGTTTATTATTAGGTTTTCAATGCCTCTTATATGTAAGTAAAACATATATCTTGACTACAATGACCGTTTGTGCAAGTTATTCCCCTCTATAGCTGCTAAAATAACTAATGGAATCTTTAAACCCGATTTCCAGCAACTTTTTAATTTTGATATTTTTTACACAAAAGTTCTTATAACTTTTTAACTGCTAAAGCTACAGTTATGAAATTTTTATCACGTCTTTAGTAGCTTGTAGTCCAACGTTGGGGTATTTTGATTCCTCTAAGACCATTACAAGAGTTTTTTTGTTTTTAATATGTAAATCACAAATTTGTTGTATATATGGGCCTATTATACAAAAACTCCTATTTTCAGTAGGGAATCCCTTTAAACGGGAAACGTAGATCGATTTGGACAAAAATCATTATGCAGTTTTGGGCCTAGGAACTCGGATCTAAACTATTTGTTTTAATTGCTTTGAATGGTTAGGCTTGATATATACTCGATGTGTTTTCATTCATATTATCTGCGAGCTAAGCGACGGGTAAACTATGAACTATGTAATGCATCAGAGGAAAATCTAAATTTAAATGCGATAGAGACATTTCAGTTTTGTGAAAATGACTAGGTGACACAATATTTTAAAATATTCTTGCCGAAACGACGGTGGGAAAAGTGTTAACGTAGCTTTAGCTGCAAAGTTTAAATTATGTACTTTAAGAAATTTGTATATTTGCTAAAATTACTCATCTATGTCCAAATATCGTACAAATAAAGGATACCTTATATAAAAATAACGCAATGTTATTAAACAGTATAATAAATGGCACAATTAATTGTAAATTAGGTTTTCTTTTATTTTGTAGATATATTTTTGTCACTACTGTAAATCAACATCTTTTCCCTTGTGTATTTCTGTAAAGTTAAATAAATCCTGAAACAATGGAGTATGTTGAAATTATATTTGTGTTAAATTTGCATTGTCTATATTACAAATTTGGAAAGGAGTCTAAATTCAAATTAACTATGCTTGATAAATGAAATTATATTATTCCACTCTGAATTCTATTGAAAACTAAAGTCTATAGACGATTCACCAAACGGTTTAAAGAACGCCTACCTAGACCCACGCTATTTGAACAGAGATCCAGTTTCGCCAAACACCTCATTGATTTTGACCACAAATACGTCAATGTTCACAATAACCCAAAAATTCTTCTTACATGCGGAAAGGGCAGTTTGCTGTCATCCCTAGAGGAATTTGAAATATATAGTGCATCAAAATATGGTCCAGTTAATATGTTAAATGATAAACTGCACTATTCATTTAATGATATATTTAGACAGCCATCAACCTGAGATAAAATTGTTAACCCAATACCGTCATGATTTGACATCCTTATCTCATAAATAAGATTGCACAAGACCGCAGTTGTACACATGCCCTTCATGAAATGACATGTGTAACGGAGTCCTCATGTGATATGTGAAGTTGATTTTTTAGACAGTGTATATATTTAAATTTGTTCAAGTATTTGTGTTTTTTAATGTTTTATGTTAATGCGTATAGTTTATTACGACGTGTTTCACAACAGTGGAATGAATATATTTTGAGGTTGATCTGATCATGAACCACCGAAACTGGTAATCCAAAAAGAGGTAATTTTAGACTGCTCGATGATTGAAATAAGGTAATTAATTACCCATTATTATAAAGTGTATATTTTATCTATTGAACTATCAGGAATTTTACAATTTGAAAATGTACTTGGTAAAATCATGAGACAAAAATGTTACTTTTAATGCCACAACAACATATATCCTCTACTTAAGTTTGGATGAAACTTCTTATTCGCCTGTAAACTAATCCTGAAAAACTAAAGTTTGTATTGTGTTTTTACGCTCCAGGCAAAGACGAATTATGCCTCGGGGAGATTTCAGTAAAACAATATTCCCAGTTTTAAACCGTTCAGGTCTGAAACATTCTTCACTCTAGGCTTTGAAAAAATATAAACTGCTATTTATTTCTAATATAGCTTATTTTCTTTAAAAAGGAATTGTTTAGTTTATATGCTGTTTAAACGGTGGGTAAGTTACTGTAAGAAAATCTGAATTGAATAAATTGATAATTTGAAGGTTGATCAAAGAATACAATACATTTTAAATTTAGTATCTACACTGAAAAAACTCTAACCGTACTGCAAAGTTAAAATTAATGTTAACACTGTAAGGTTTTTTTAATGTTGAGTTTTACTGTAAACTCTAATGTAGTTAATGGCATAGTTAATTTAATATACGTAAAGGCGATGATTGCAATCACTAAATTAGTTAATGTAACTATAAGGTAAATCTAACGTAATATACATCTAAAAAACGGAATGAAAACAATATCTTAATATGTTCACAATGTTAGCTTACTAACAAGGCATAAAGGCGGTTATTTATGCAGTGAACTGGGTTACATCCGCTGTACATCCTTTGGTAGCCTTTTCCTGTTTTAGAGTTCAGTTTCTCTTCAGTACTCGGTAGACTAACAAGTAACAAAAAAAAAAACTCCAAACAGATATAACTAAAGTGCTTCTAGTTTTTTCATCACACATGGATGGTAGAATCTTTGTTGACGTCATGGGGATTTCAAAATTATATTACAATTTTTAAAGGTAAGTTCAGGTAGATGCAGTAATTTTAAAAACTACCATAATAAATTCGGTACATATTATTAACAAATTATTAAAACTAATAATGTTTTTTATTAACAAAAAGTTACTTCAAATTAGCTTAACTACTACTTAAGATAATAAATATCCATATTCAGTGGGAAATGTCGCAGTAATAATTTAAATTAAGGAGAGTTGGATGGTGGAAAATTTTAAAAATTACCTTTTTTGGTTTTTTATATTTTTTTATTCTGTATCTTTTCAGTATTATTTTAAGACCTTATTTATTAAAATCTGATGAGCCAAAGTGGTTTTATAAGCATTTTTATTAGTGTAAAAAAGTACACTTTTCAGTAAGCTGCAGCTATAATCTGTTTTCAGCCGGAGACCAGATATCTAGTCATATCCCGTCAGCTTGGAAGCGAGCCAACCACCGTTTGCTTTACTTCCGCCCTCCTACCCTCAAACCACAGATATGATTAGATATCTGGTCTCCCTAGCCTAGATTCGAACTCGGCATCTTGTGATCAGAAAGA
>JAGFPH010005161.1:35854-48664 GCA_018207615.1 Philaenus spumarius
GTGGTTATAGGAAGTTTGCTTGGTTGTTCTTAAGTTTGAATCTGTATGAATTGTATGTGTGAGACGTTTATAATAATTACTTTAGGAACATGTATCTCCTAAACTAAGAAAGATATTGAGACAACATTTTTTTGTTTGAAAAAGGACTTTAGTATACTTGTTTATGGCACAGGACTTTTTCTTTTCATCTTTTTTAATCAGGACTTTTAATCACAGGAGCAATTAATTAATCTTATGATTACTAAACTAATTAAAACTTTAGTGTATTAATAGGTGTTAGGTTAGGTTAGGTTAGATTGTCGACTGCAGGAAAAACAGTCGAGGGCAGTTTAAGAAGACTGCAGTCACTGACAGGACGCAGGGACAAAAATAATTCACTTTTTTCCCCCAGTCCGGTAGCGACTACTTGGCCGGGCGCTCGGCGCAAATTCAGCATTTCTAGTCTTGCGAGACGATCCTTCCTAATCCTATTTAATGAGCGGGGCAGTTTCATCGTTTCAAAAGTACCCAAAATGTCGGGGCAGTTTCACTAGGCCCAATTGTACACTTGCTATAATTGTATATACAAGTTATATACTATTTAATAATAATATTACTTAATGCGTGTGTTCACTTGAATATTCCAAGCACTTGAGTCGGTAGAATCATTACAATCGGAAAATTTAACATCTAACTCTGAACGCATTGACTTCCAGCGTTTTCACAAACTTCGTGTTCTGGTGCTGGCCTTTGATCTACCATGTTGACCGTTGTCATGGTTACCCAAATGACCAACGTATGAGACAGTGAATTGAAGAGCCAAAGAAATTGTATTCGACAACTCCTCAGTTTTTAAACATGATCACTTACTAGGACCCCCGTAGTTCAAAACGATGGTCTTATAGGACGCCGTTCACGTTGTTTGAAGATAGAAGGTGCTCATAGTACCACAACTTGGGCTTATACAACTCGTCCGAATCTGCACCGTTCTCGGAAGGCGCTATTTTTTCAATTTCTTTGTGGAATGATCCTCTCAAGGGGTGCACCTTTTTCTTTACCCAATAATTATCCGCACTTAGATTTTGTAAAAGTATACTAAATTTGTCAGAGCCTTTTTGCCGTATAGTATTATTAGATTAATCTTCAAATCTAAGCTTCCATCAGCTAAACAAAAATTGTTTTATTTCCATTTCGCTTGAGTAAAATGGTTTTTTACTCAAAATTGATATAATTTTGATATATAATTTTACTCAAAAGTGCTAAAATTTCGTCTATTGAGTGGTAAAATTATACAAACTAACTTATAGACGTCTAGAACATGTTGTTTCTATCCCACTCACTCACCTAGACACTAGACATTTCCCATCTCTTGACGCCATTAATTTAGTCTCGACTTGTACTCCAGACGCCAGACGTTTTGGCACCTAGGCTCTTACCTCAACTAGCCATTTACGGAGACCTTTTTAATACACAAGCCGTCTGAGATGCCAAAAGTCCGTCGTATTGGAGTGGCCACCTTAATAAGTAAACCACGCTTCTTCTCCATGACAAGTAATGTTCTGTATTTCGTCTCTATCATGTCGTTACTTCCTCTCTTCTATAAGGGCATACACTACACTCTAATATTGTAACGCTATTTAAATTTCTCAATACAGAAGACGCCGTTACATACGATTAGTTTGCCGCGTAGTGCTAATTAACATTGTAGTTTTATAAGGTAACTCCCAATACGCTAAGTTAAATAGTGAATTACTTACACCCCGCATAACTATAACAATTCTACAAACTGGAATTTACTGATTTCATCTGTTTCTTTGTGTTTCTAATTATAATACACAATACATTTGTTTGTTATAAGTTAACTGTTAATGTGTTTAAACTATTAGTGCTAAAAAATTTTTGTATTATAACTTACCTTCCGACTAGACAACTAACTACTGTATACATATTTGTCAACCAAAGTCAACACTCATTCATTTCATCACATTTTTATACAACAGAAAATAATTTAGTTCTTTCTAAACTTCTGTTCGATAGTTTTAATTCAATCGTTCTATCTATAGGTTTAAGTTAATAACTAAAATTATTACTCAGAAGAAATACATTCCAATTATACACAAAAGAAAAAAACGCGGCATCAATCTAAGGTGGTAAATAATTGACCGAGCGAAGCGAGGTCTCCGTTTTAGCTAACCGTTCCTCATTTCGTCTGTGTGTCTGTCTGTCTGTCTCACGATTACGGCCAAACGCCTTGACCGATTTTACGATTGTTTGCATTAATGTTCCTTATTTATAGGCCAAGCCATTATATATGTGGTTTTTCCATTTTTCATTGTTAACTACTTAAATTAAATACAAATGGTTTCTCTCAGTGCAAGCTTTTTTCCAAAGCCAATTTGTGGCTTAACCGTAAGTGGAATTTAAAAACTAATAGCATTTTGCCAGTAGAAAATTTGATGTTTTACAAAATTGTATTCTAGATGTTGTTTCGTATCTCTAACGGTAAGCTCACAAAATGGCCTCAAACTTGAAATTTGTTAAAAATCGTCCAAGTTTTTGTATTTTAACCATGTTTTTATACGTTTATTCTTTAGATATCTTCATAAAACATTATAATTGTATAGAAAGGGAGAGAGAGAGCGCTACCTGCTGTCTTGCTCTTTCCTGCGCTACATCAGTGTAGCCGCTGAGTGAGGTGTGGAGGGGGAGCCGAGATAAGGAGCCCGATTGGCGTTGCGTCGCATTTACTGAGTTGTAGTCCTTTACAAACTACATTATCTTATTTATTTTGTTTCTTTGTTGCACTACACAGTATTTAGAGTCGAAGACGAATAAATTGCAAAATAATTTTCACTGGCTAAACATTCTACTTCATTACTGTCACACTATTTTTAACCTAAGCTCAAAACCACATTTGATATTTCAACGAGCGACGTCTACTGTTCACAGAACTAGTAGTATCAAATGTTTAAATAAAATTATAACAGGAGTATAAAGGTTTAAAATATCAAGCAATATGACCCACTCCTAAACAAAACCCTATCATACAAATTTTAAACGTACATGCTGTTGTAGATGGAAATGCTACTGACAAATATCACAAGCATGGAAGTACTTGTATGGAATAGTTTAGCATGGAAGTTTAAACTCGTTGGATAGCGTACAAAGGCGATTAGTTTTCCAACACTATACTTTGAATTGACAAATTACTTTTTTGGAAATTTATTTACAGTTCTAAATTGTTATTTCATTTTGAAATGTTCCTACTTTTCCTATCAACCTGTACTCTTTAGACTACGAACTATGAAAAGGAAGAAACTAAAAATACAGAAATGACCAACTGTAACAATATAATATTAAATTATTTCCGATTTTCAAAACCTTGAGTTGAAATACTACATGTGTTCCTAAAAGTTATAATTTGAATGAGATTTATTAATTTATAGTCTTAAGGACCTATTTAACATTGAGTCTATTTTTACATACTTTCGCAACACCTGCTTATTTAATTACAGTTACAATTATCGCCAAATAAATATTTTATTTCGCATTTAATAAGCACTGTATGTGTTTCAAGTTATAATTAATACATGCCATGAAGTTGTAATGCAACTGTACAAGTGTTTGAACTTGGTTATTGGAAAAATTTAATAAAGAGTTACATATTAAAACATTTCTGCTTCGGCAAGCAGTAAGGAATATTACCAGAGGTACATGCAGTGTCAACCTTTTAAACACAGCTGGCACATTGTCTTAAAGCGAAAGTAGACAAACTTTATTAATACGAAGCCGGTTAGAAGTTAGTTGTAAAATATAAAACTGTAATAAGGTTAGGCAACTTTAGATTTTTTATTTCTAATTCTTCATCCTAACTATTTTAAAAACAAATGCTGCAACTAAACGCTTGAACAAAACAAAATCAAATTCCCCTTTTTCGGTAGGCCATATTTAATAATAGTAACAATAAAAGGCTTATTTGTATACTAGTTTCGCAGATAGAATTGTCATGTAATTTTATATTCAAAGCTTCAGCTAGTTCCAAGTTTCCCTTTATGATTTATATGGGACATATACTTAAGACTAGTAAAATTTTGTAATAGATGAAACTATTCTCATTTTCAACTAGTATTATGTTACAACTAATTATTTGAATATAATTATGTTTGTATAAAATTTTTTTTAGTTAATTAACGGATAAGTTAACATCTCTAAAGATACTATAACGAAGGAAGAACTTTGACAAATTATTCGTGTTCAGGCCTGAGGAAAGTATGTAATTAGGGATGAATAGTAACTCTTAAAATCCTGGAAAACCGTCAATTATCCGTAAGTATTTATTATTACAGCAGCGCTTTTAAGAGATGTTCAATGAGTACTGTGGTGAATGTAAAAAATTAGAAAGCCTAACTACAAGTTCAGTAAATAACACTACACAAATAAACTGAAAAACATTTATTGATAGAGTATTCTATAGTTACCTGGTGTACATTTCGGTAACCAAGTTAATATCATCGGAGGGTTCTAAATCTAAACTAATGATAACAAGAATGATTAAAAAAAAACAAAAAAACAGATATATTCTCCCCCCTTTCCTGTTGACATCAAGATTGCTCGCAAAAGTCAAAACAACCTCAGTTTACTAGGCAAACTTAAATGTAAAATTCCGACGTTGGAGAAGTCCGGAATTTATGCAGTTAGTTGTAACTAATGTAACAAGGTTTATCCAGGCCAAACACGAAGAAAATTTGTTACTAAATTTAAAGAACATGAAGCTCATAGCAAATGCGATAGGCTTGGGAAATCTAATATAGCCGAGCACATCTTTCAAACGAAAAATGAATTAGGAATACAAAATGGTACTCACGTTAAGAACGTGACCTAAAATAAATTTTTAAATAGCTATGAAATGATGTGTCTTGCTAAAAGTGATAGCGAATTACTTCTCAACGCAGATAAAGGTCCTATTCCTAAATTATGTTTATTCCCTTTGTTGAAACCTAGGTCAAACTTTGCCATTAACTTTGTATTCCGGGTTTTTCTATTATTCGTATATATTCATATGTAACAATTATTATTGATTTTATTTTATTAGTTTATTTTATATAATTTTCTAATTTTATCCGTTGAATCGTGTTCTTTACTTTTTTTAAACACTCTATAGTTATTCCTTATTTTAATTAGATTTAATATGTTGTTGTAAGCCGTATTCCGTAAGTGAAGTAGTTTTACCAATTTTTTTTAAATGTTTCATTTCTTAGCATCGGGCCATTCCCAAGGACAGGGAAAAATACCGTTATCCGCTTCTACCTGGCTTTTTGAAATATGTCCTTGGCGTGGTCACTTATGATTGGTTGATGATCTACCTAAAGGAAAGGAAAGGGGAGAGAATATGTATGTTTAGTTTTATAGAATAATTATTGTTAGCATTACTTTAGATTTAGAATTATCCAATGGTTTTAACTTGGTAACGGAAACAATGATCTCCCAGTACTTCATACGTCGTTACTTTTACTTTTTACTTTTGTTTTTATGAGGTAAAAACTTATTTTAAACTACCAACTTTCGATCCACTCAAACCATTTGTACGACATAGCAACCAGACATTTACAAAATATATGTAAAGACAACAATCAGTACTCTCAGAAATTGTATATCCTTCCCTATAAGGTGCACACCTATCCTAGTCACAAGCGCGTTTTAATTTCATGTGTTATATGTAAAGTGTATTTATTTTTATGTGCGACGATATCTTCGGAGTGATAATGATCTGATGATGGAGTTACAGTTCCGAAACATGTCTTAAAAACTGCTTTGGTAAGTCACTATGTGGAAAACTAAAAGCAATATATTATAATATTATAAAGAGGTAAAGTGTTTTTTGTTTGTTTGCTTGTATGTAGGGGGTAATCTCGGAAACTATTAAACTGATTGAAAAACGTTTTACTAATAAAAAGCTACACTATCCCTGAGTAACATAGGCTATAATTTATTTCGATAAAAACTTTTTTTTATTTCAATATTTGTAGATTTGGTCGGAAAAATCCTTAGGTCTAGACTGATAAATCAACACATGTATTAACATTTATTACCATAGCAAAAAATTTAATAAATAACTGTTACCAATTATTCAATTTCAAACTTAGTATTTCTAACTTTTAAGTTAGGTATTTATTAAAGTTTAGAACCGAGCCTTAATGGTTCTTCCTTTATTATAACTGGTAATAAAATGTAAGAAGTAATTTGATTGGAACATTTAATATATTTTAGCGCCTACATCTTTGTTATCATTACACGATTATGTTTATAGAAGGTTCCAAAGGGGTTGGCGTAGGGAGCATGCAGGGGTTTCGCCTAGAATAATACAATATACAATTAATAGCGACTTGATTACCACAAGTATGCAAATCAATTTTTAAATTTTATTGTTTATTATTATCTGGTTATTACACTAATTCTTTTTGTGAAACCTCTTTCTGACATTTTGGTTGCCTTAGAATGCAGTTACAAAATAATATTTTAGAATCAGTGAAAATAACACAGTATCAGATTCTCATTTAAGTGGTTGAAAATTTAAAGATGACCACATTGCCTGTAAAACATTATTTCAGAATCGGTCTAATGATAACAATTGACCGACATGTTCATGCGTTTATTTTGCAATGTACCACTGGCCATTTAAATTGTAAAACTGAACCGGCCTACTTGAGTTTAATGTGGATTTCGAGTTTAATGGATGTCCGTAGTAAGTCATTAGTTGATTGCCGGAAACATCTTGGTAGAGTTACTAATGGCATGGATCTGTTTTAGTCTCAATGAGGTTTAAGTGCAAGGGTAATACAAATACTGTTTGGGATAAGGGTACAAGGTCAGGATAAACGGGATGGAAAGGATATTAAATGTACGTTTTACATTCGTGAAAAATATAAAAACTCATGGTTGAACAGTTATACATGTTTTCCAATATTTCAGAATAGGTAAATGTTTCGTGTTCAAATGAAATATTTAAATACATCTAATTATATAACAAGAATATGAACAAGATGTGGACGTGGAAAGTTTTGAATTACGTTATCCTGGCATAACTGGATTTCCTTTGGTAACATTTACACTATAGATTATAATTCAAAAAGCCCTTAAAATAGTATATCGTAATTCTGAAAATAAATAGAGTTATCCGAACACAAAAATATCGAAATATATTATATAATTTTCATAAAACAAAGTAGTAAAAAATTAATACAAAATATAGAGTTTATTGAATTTTTAATGGTTATTATACTCTTGGTGATTTTATTTTCTGGAAAGTTAAATTTACATATATATAATTATATCTTCTAATTTTTTAAACAGCTATAGTTAATAATCTTTTTTTTAAGTAAATGCATGACTAAACAAAAATCTACCAACTAGGACTGCTATTTTTATAGTTCCAACTTTCAGAATACATTGGCGTCAGTCATTCGTGGGCCATTCTTGGACCAGTGAGGTTTTGGACTCGGAATAAAATAAAGACTCAGTACTATGTTTCACTTTATTTGCGCATTTTGTGCTTGTTTTTTTAACAGACTTTTACAGTAACATTTACATAATTAAACATTTCTGGTTGAAAAAACACTTTATAAAAAAAAATTTTAAAAGTTTGAACCACAAGGTCCCTTTAAAGCCGTTTGGCGAAAACAGGTAAATCACATTCGAAACTGAACGACCTTTCCAGGATAAGAGTTTTTATTCTTGGCCAAAGGTGTGCGCGAATGCGTCAGTGTTCCCAACAAGAGCATAGGGGCAGTGTTCCTATATCTTTACAGTAGGAAACTAGAAAATTGCTCAGAGACGTAGCTAAACATAATGGACTAATCTGAGCACGCGAACTGGTATATAAAACATGAAAATTATCTTAGAGAAATAAAACATTATGACAATATTAAGGTCTTCCAAAACTAGGAACAAATTAAAATTTTCAAGAGGCAGCTTCAACTTGTCAAACAGTTCAAAAATATTGTTTAGCGCTGATGAAAAGGTCTCTGCAGAAATAACTCAAAATAACTTGTGAAGTGAACCTGCATCACGAAAACACAAAACATCTATTATCACGAAAAATCCGAAATAAAAAGAAAACCAAAACAACATTTGTAGAATACAGGTGAACTCCTTAGCACAACGACTTCATTGCCATAGAGAGACAGGAAATGAGACATTTTTTGTCTTCTTGCTTATCCGACTCTTTTAGATTTGTCTTTTTTTCGCCTGACGCGTTTCGGGTAGACCCCATTTTCAGATGCTTTGTTTGCTACTACCTATGCTCTACCATTGTCTCCTATTTATTCTTGTTCTCCTCCTCCACAACCTTTTAACCTGTTTACTGCCTGTTCTCTATTGTTTGTAAACATTTAAACAACTATTCATTTTAGATCATTGACCTACGTCCTATATTTCTAGAATTTTCTATTAGGACGTAGAAATAGAGGACGAAGGTCAATGATCTAAAATGAATAGTTGTTTACTTGTTTACAAACAATAGAGAACAGGCAGTAAACAGGTTGAAAGGGGGTGGGGGAGGAGAAGAAGTATAAATAGGAGACAATGGTAGAGCATAGATAGTAGCAAACAAAGCTTCTGAAGATGGGGTCTACCCGAAACGCGTCAGGCGAAAAAAAAGACAAAGCTAAGAAAGGCGGATAAGCAAGAAGACAAATGTTTCAAGCATCTTAACAGAAATAATAATAACAAATGCAGGAAATGAGACATTTAATACGAGTGTGAGATAAAACTCAAGATTGTGGAACAGATACGTGACAATTAGCCCTGAAGTAAAAGTAGATCCTGTTGAAGATATTTGAGTGGTTTGGCCCCTTGATGTGATTTGGATAGGAAAGATTTCCGATGAGGCACGTAACAAGACGGCTTACGACTCGAAGATTCACAAAATCATATATCAAAATAATGTAACTGACAAAAGGAATAGCTTGGAACGAGGCAAGTGTGCAAAACTTCAAAGGAAACAGTGCAAACGCTTTGATCGCGCTTTGCAGCCCAAAGTAAATATGGTGGAGACTAAATTTATTTATTTACGTAAGAAATTACTTTTTACTTTCAGTTAAACCGTAAGGAAGAAAAGCTTTGCGTCTACATCAAGTAAGATGACTAGAAAACCAGATCTAATCAAGATACTCAAAAAACTTAATTGAAGCTGGAAGATGGATTCAAAGAATTTTGACATTTGATCAACTTGTTTGCCAGGTTATCTCTGGAAAAATGTAAGAAGCTCATGTCCTGAAGGTCAATAATTAGTTATACAAAATATTTCGACATTTGTAGTGTGAATTTGGAGACTTTTCCTGCTAGAATTGTAATTTTAAGGGGTTCTCGAAAAAATATTCTAGAGCTTTAATCTTACCAAAGGAAACCCCCATTTGCATGCATTCGAACATCTCGAGAAAACAATCAAGCAAAAACTGAAATATGTTATTAAATGAATCTACAATGAACAAATTAAGGCTCTACCTTGAAGAAAACTCCAGAGTGTACAGTATGATTTCAATGCAAAAGGCCTGACTCAAGCCGCAAAATCGTTGAAACATGCATTCGTAATACCGTGTTTCGGATTCTATTTATAAATTAATAATCTGGGACACTACTTTAAGTTATAAAGAAGGCTTTATATTTTTTACGTGTTAGCTTAAAATATGGAATTTATTGCTTAAAACTTGCAACGAGTTACCAGTAATTGGTAACTGGTTGCGCGCATGCGCAGAACCCGACCTTGGACGTGACTTTGAACGAGTACTGCAGTCGAGTGGGATACGCCGAGCAAGAAACTACGCAGTGAGCCAGGTCATATCGTCTGCGGCCGGCAAGTTTCCACAGTGACTCAAAACCTTGTAAATTATGCCATAAGCAAACTTTAATTATATATTTTAATCGGTTATCGCCTAACGACATATTTAATCAATCGCGCACTCGTATTTAAATATTTAACAGTGATAAGTTCTTTCGGTTACCAAGCGTTTCGTGTTCAGTGACTAGTGTAATTAGTTTAAACTTATAGTTAATTAGTTAGACTTATATATAATTATTTGGGGGCTCATTGAAAGCTGGCGGAATCGGATTACCAGGTTTGGTGTAAAGGCAATCGGTTGGTTTAGGTTGATATTAATTCAATTCGTCTGCGTGTGTGGGTAACGGCCATTTTGGGTCGAGTAATCCAGTCACGACTTCCATAATTTTTACTAAGTCGACGCAAAACACGCTGGGCAGTTATTACCTTAATAACATCAAAGGGTTAACTGCCACAAACTCCAAAAAAATGCGATAAAAATAATCGATTTTTACTCATTTAAGCTGTTGATTAAAAGGGGTTGTCGACGATTTCTTTCAATTATGAGATATAGGACAAAAGCATAAAACCTTTAAGAACAATTTGAGATGTTTCACAACTTTTTAGGTTGAAACACGGTAGTACGAAGTGCATATTTTTGCTGTTTAACGCAAGGGTATAGAAGACCTTTAAATAAATTTCGTTTAACAATAACTTTAAAAGTATTTTTCTCTTACCTTAACTGGCAAAAATTAAGAAAATTTAAAGTGAAATTTAATTAGAAGACGATGGTAGAATCGAGCTACCACTTTATAAAAACTTGGAGAACAATTATTTACCTTGATTAAAATTTATTCAAAACTCTTAATTTAAAATTGGTTCAATTCCATGTATTTGTTATTTGAGGGGAGAAAGTTAATTTAAAGTATTTAAAAATTGTGTGAACGTCAAATTACTTAACATTTAGTTTTCTTCTTAACTCTAGTGTTTCTTTAATTTTTATGATTTAAGGCAACCCAGAGCTTTAAAAGTTTGTGATTTTGTTTTAATATATCGGACTAATTACATTTAATTTAGAATTACATTTTAGATTTTTACAAAACTTAATATTTTAATGTTGTTACTATCGTCTGAGTAACACGTGCGTCATGAGTGTAAATTGTTTTTAATTGCAAACTACCTATTGTCGTTTATATATTTTTTTAGCTAAACTGTTAAAAATAAATCAAAACATTCCAATCCCACTACTTTTTTAACCATCACTGTTCTTGATGCTCGAGGTATTTAACATGTTGGCGAAAGTTACATTAAAACACTATATTGCGACCGAAGCGCCATCGTATATGCAAGAAAATGCTCTAATTAGTAATAATAATGTTCAATTCTAATTCTAAACTAATTCTTTCTTTAAATTAATGAAAACATAAAATATAATTTACAAAATGTTATGTTATTAATTACAAAGAGAAAACAAAACACTTTAAACGTAAACTTAATTTATAACTTATTTAATTCAGGAAATATTATTAGAAGTATATTTTCAATGACATCGGACTGGGAATACGAACGTAAATAAACACACATGCTGGACTCCGCTACCCCCACAACTTCACATAACTTAAAAAGTACATAAATAACAACAGAAACACACACAGTTTTTACTTTATAAAATTCTATAGCCTAATACATGAATAAAAATACTTAATGTTTTCTGTATTTAACACCAAACTACAAACTACTTATATTCTATATATATATCGATGTGCACCATTTTCCCTTAGTTAAATCATTGAATAAATTCTATCGTATAACAAGGGCCCTAATGTATCGTTGCATCGATATATTTTTAAAACGATGAAAATAAAAAAGCCTGATGTTACCTTTCTGTCTGTAGCCACAGTAACAAAACTTAAAATAAGTTGGTAACATCAATTAAGTTGTTTTGTACAACATAAATTCAGAGCCTGAAGTTCAAACTTACAGTCTTTAGTCACAATATGTTTAACAGCATTGAATAGTAGAATGTGATTAAGTTGGTAGCACTACTGTATTTCCTAAAAAATAAATTTACGTCAAAATGCATCATCTAGTATCTATTTATTTTCATTTAAACGTAACTCTTATGAAACGTTTGAAAACGTTTATAACTGTTCAATCGTTGGTTTTTATATTTGTCACATACATAAAGTATCCTTATATATAAAACGTGAAGCAGTTTTTTGTGAACACAACTCCTCCCTTATTTCTGGACCAAATTTAATGTTTGGGTTGTTAAAAAATTCGTCACATTTCGAAGTTTTGCAATAAGGTTTTAGATGTCAAAACTTCCTATCCTTAATGGCGTGAGCTAATTTCAAAGGTCGGGTTTTCCCCATAAGATTTGAACATGGAACGAATTTAAAAACCATTTCTATACAAAACAGCTGTTTATAATAAGGAAACAACTAATCGAGCTGCTTCGTGGATGTAAGTAATGATGCTTATAGTGTTCAGGAGGTTATAAAAACATGTATATACAAAACAGCTGTTTATAATAAGAAACAAACTAATCCAGCTGCTAAATAATGATTTTTAAATAACAGATAATACAGTTGATTCGGATGTCCAGCTTTTGGTACAAAATAATATTTTAAATTAGGCCTATACTGAACCAACACATGTTTCAACACACACAAACCAATACAAAATTGCGTTAAGGAATTTAAAAATAAGAAAAAACTATGTTACATCCTAATTAAAAGTAAATAAGACATATAGTAGGCCTATTTATTGATAATATACGGTAATTGATAATGAGTAGTTACTAAAAGTTTTTTGGTTGGGTTTTTGATTAAGTGTACACCTGAGCCTTACTGGTTCTTTTAACCTTTATTATAACTGTTATTATAAAATATACGAAATAATTTGATTTAAACATTTAACATCATTTACTATCTTAGTTTTGAGTTTATTATTAATCCTACACCTTTATTATAAATAAAACATAACATATGTTTTTAAAAGGTTCCATCGGGGGT